>OX411308.1:43320946-43588446 GCA_948150685.1 Rhaphigaster nebulosa | reverse complement strand
TGACGATATAACTTTGGTGAAGATAACAGTAAATTGGAGTCCGGTAAATAATATTAAATGATTATTGTAATTTATTTTTCTATATGTAGTGGTTAGGAAATAATTAAGTTTAATAAGGACTATATGTTTTTATTGCAGTTGGACTATGTGTTTAAATGTTTCTGTTATCTCAAATATATTTTATCGTTAAACTTGGGCACACATACTTTTATTTTCCGTTTGACTTCGAATATACTCCGTAAGGCGGCGAACTGGGGATATGAGGGAAAGGTAAACTCCAAACCACATTAGGCCTATGCTAATGAATACAAACTGACTTAATTAATAACTCCGCCGAAGGGAGAAGCAAATATTTGTTGTGTTTTAATAATATCGGCTGAGGAGCTAGGGAAGCGGTAAACCTGAACATGCAACTCATCTGTGAAATCAATTACCCGTAAGGTGGCAACTGACCCGTGTATCTTCGCCGCCTCGCATCATCGCGGGGTCACCTGCTTCGCCCGGGACAACTTTAGAACTCTCTTCAATATTCCTCAAGAGCTGGAAATGTCAGAGGGAATGGAGGAGTTATGACAAGCTAGATGGCACAGGATTCACTTAATTATATTTCGTACCGACGTGGAATAAAGTATAATGAATAAAATGACCCCAAAGTCATAAGGGTCATTTTTCAAATTTATTCAGCATTGCAGTCCACGGGTCTCACTTTATTTTTAATTTTTTCAACGCCACATTGGAGATGATTTTAAATTCTACAGAAGAAGGAAAAGTGAATATAAAAAATTGGCACTAGATAACTAAGTTCTAACATTTAAGGTAAACACTGAAAAATACATACATTTTGTTGAAGATATGCTTTGTTTTTTCCTGTACTTGACCAGGTTGTAACGTCTTTAATTACTTCCGTATAAATGAATAAATACATTTATTTGATGGTTAATATTGTAATAAAATGTTATCTGGAGAACTAGTTATATAGGGTGCAAGATATACCACAAAAAAATGATTGTTATAATGTCAGTTTATCAAGTTTTTGTACTATCCTAAAAAACCTGTTATGAGTGCTACTTCAGGAGTGTTATCTGGGCTTGATTGAAATATGGGAATCTTTGTTCTGTTAGGTTGGTAAAGAGCAGCCATTTCGTTCACAGTTAACAGCATATGTGTGCTTCCTAGTGGAAGTTTAATTGTAGTGGAATAAAAGTTTGAAAACCAGAATAACATGATCAGTATTTTAATTCATTTTCACGAGTGTTACCCTAATAATTTAATATAAATGCAATGTTTTGAACAACCATTAAATTTATTTTCCTATTGCATGGTATTCTTACTCAGCTAGCATAATCACGAAATGCAAAACCACATTATTAGCCATTTATAAATTGTGCTATCCCAATTTATCAGGATTGCTACGGGTCATGAGTGAATTTCCTTAAATGAGGAAATTCCAATGAACCTCCTTACGAAGGCGTAGGCTGCAAAATTAAGATATTTTAATTAAATCTGAAGCCTAGAGGTATTCACAAATGTAATTCACATAAATAAAATAGAAGTAAAATAAACACTTTCACCCTAATTATAAAGTTGTTATCTAAATTACTTTATTGATTGAGTGGTGTAATCTTGAAAGAATGTCGAATAAACATTCCAGAGTACAAGAAGTAATGAATCAGCAGAAAACACAAACTTTGCATCGAATCGGATTTGTTTTGTTTTTCCTCTTCGTTACAAATTAACGTATTTGGAGTTACGAGGTTTTATTAATTAGGGGGATCTGAATTTATTAATTTTTCCTTTGAAAATAAATTTCCCTTGCACAATGATCTCTCAAGTTACTTTAGTCTCTACATTAATTTGTTTACTCTTTTCATTTCCGGAAACCCCATAATATATATCAATCTTTTCATAAAGGACTCAAGAATTTTTTTTTTCATTTTTGAGCCTAGGCGTTCATAAGTTAGTGTAACTATGCTGTATAAACGAATAATATAATAATCAAATGTTACCACAATGCGTTAAAAATAATTAATTCAAATAGTTCAAATAATAATGAAAAGTTACGATACCTAGTCAAATTTATTTGTCAACTGTGTGAAATCGCATTTATTTTGATATATATATATATATATATATATATATATATATATATATATATATATATATATATATATATAGTGCTGTTTAACTTAAGAGTGGGATAGTTTGTTATGCGGAACGATATAACTGATATGCCAGCGGAATTTTATTGTAAAATTAAAATGCTAGCTCTTATGATATTGCTTTACTTTTATATTCTTAATAAAATATATTTGTAAAAATGCTTAATAAACATTATCAATTTACTAATATTTACTAATAAGATATTTTTTATTCAACGCATAAATGTTGTTTTTATTAAAGCTTTATATAAAATGAAGAAGGTGGATTTATTTGTTATCTTTTTTTCCAGGAATCGGGAAGCACAAACCTTTCTTTTTTTAAATTTATGAAAATAAAACATTTTCTCTTATATCTCATTTTCTTTTTTTTGTACTTTTCTATATTTATTAATTTCCTTTAAATATGAAATGATTTTAAATAATGATGAAAAATCATTTCATTTTTAGTGTGATTTTTTCATATGGTAATCAGTAATTAGTAATTGTAAATCAGTTGACATCCGCATGATGGTATAGAAGGATCAATCTAATTAGGGATTGATAAATTACTTGCCACTTCTATAAATTTGTTTTATTGAAAACTAGTTTCGAAGGTTATACATTCATCCTCAGTTCTAAAAACACACAAAAAAATTAAAAAAAAAAGCAATTCAAAATATAGTTGGTATTATTATACATATTATATTATATAAATCAATATTATAAAAGATTTATGAATTATGAATTTAATTAAGACAAGAAATCAAATATATGTTGGTACTCACCAAGGTTTAAATGGATTATATCAAACAGAAAAGTTTGTACTGGTTTCTTCTCGCATTGTAATGGCAATGAACGAGAGATAGACTGGATGTTTTTAGGTAAACGATTTAAGGGTCAGGGTTTTTCCAGTAAGGCCGGTGAGTAATTGTTTTTTCTGTTATAGATGGGAATAATTTTAAGATTGGGCTATTGGAGATATTTATTTGGTCATTTAAGCAAAAATCTGGATTGGATTTGAAGTATTTTATTATTTCAAGTGCTTCATATATATTTCATTTGAGACTGTTTTCAACGTGATGTATTAATTTAACTCCTGAGTCTTTGATGAATTTATGATAATTTTCATTTAAATGAGCTGCAAAGTTGGAATTATCTGTCTTATTATTATATGCACGTATATGTTCCTTTAATCTCTGATTTAGCGATCTTCCAGTTTTTCTAGTGTATTTGGCTGCACAATCATTACAATTTAGTTCGTATACTCCGCTTTTTCGGAAAGGGTCTATTTTGTCTTTAGGAGAAGAGAAATATGAGGATAGGGTTTTTTCTATTTTAAATGCAGGGTTTAATCCTAGTTTTTTCAATTCATTTCCGACTTTGCTGAATATAGGGCCGTAATATGGAATCAAAACATAATGTTTCGGGATGTGCCTATCTTCGGGGATTGTTGAATAGATATAATTAATAGTCTTTTTTTGTAATTGTTTTTTTTAAAATATGGTTTAAATTTTTTTTTTTTAAATTTAATATTAAAATATTTTTGAATTTTTTTGTGTGTTTTTAGAACTGAGGATGAATGTATAACATTCGAAACTAGTTTTCAATAAAACAAATTTATAGAAGTGGCAAATAATCTATCAATCCCTAATGAAATTGCAAAGATGGGAAACCTTAATGTATGAGCTTGTGTCACCTATATTTCATTTTATTATTTTTTTTCTCCTTCATATTGATCTTTAGTAGTACATATCTGCAGAGTCGGAACCATAAAGGAGCAAAGAGCACACTTGCGTCGTGCGGCAGAATTTAGAGCGCGGCAAATTTTGAGCGAAATTTTGTTAATATCTTAAATAACAAATGTATAATAATAATAACAAATTATGTTACACAACTGATTAATATTTACAAAGTGTGGCCAAGTAAAGTTCCTATCAACTAAAAAAAAAATTATTATTTTATTTTAATTATTATAACTTATTTTAATTATTATTGATTTTTACAGTAACACAACAACCTAAATTAGCAGAAAAATGTTTGGCCCTTGCATTTGTATATAATTTAATATCGGCATTATATTTTCTCTAATCTAGAACAATTATTTTCAGAAATAGTAATTTTATCACTTTATTATTATGACTGTAATTTTAAGAGAAATTATTATATATGTACTGTTTTTTTTTCCCGATTACTCTGGTTCCCAAAAATCGCGCCACTTCATAGTTCCATGACACCACTCCATTATTCTCCGCTGTACTTTTTCTAATTTACAGTGGGATGAAATGATGGAGTTGGGTGATGGAATTCCATTCGCTCCTCGCCCCACCATAAAACCCACTTGAGATTCCATGCCCATAGCCCCTATTTCCAGTGATTGGATCGGAACGGTCATTAAAGCATTAAAAAGTAATTTACTTTCTGTACTTGACAGAGGCATTGTTGAATGCGGCGATCAATACCGGTCACAATCAGTCGAAACACATTTTATATTTGTAAAACAGCCTGTTCTGTCTTAAATATTTGAATTACATGAAAAATGGTGTGACAAAAATCTCAATTATTCAATTTCAACGGTGTAATTCTCGAAATGGTCCTTTAATTTAGCTACAAACCAGTATTCTTTTGCACACCATTACCAAAGTTAGGAGAGGTCAATGCTTTGTAAAATGTGAGCCCTCTAATGACTTCGTTGGAACTCCACTTCCAGCTGAAACCTAAGTCCCTAAGCTCTCAGATACCTTCACTCGGAGTGCTTAAGATGGGACCAATTTTTACATGCTCAGTTCTTCCTCCGACATCTCGAAATTTTTATATGCTGATATTTTTGTTGATATCGAGAAATATAATTGATATAATTTTTTTAAAATTAATATCTGCTACTACTAATACTTAACTGTCTTTATGACGTCACGAATTAAAAATACAAAATGCAGCCAATTTAATTAAGAAATAAGCTACTTTACCTCTTCAATCATAATTGAGATGCAATAATCTCAGTTAAACAAATAAAATATAGGAACATTTTTTTGAAAAAAAAAATGTTTTTTAAATTTTACACTTTTGTATTTGAACGCGTTACCGTTCTGCCCCGCCAAGAAAAAAAATTCTCCTGAAAAATTATCGAAAAATGACTAACGCCGCGTGACTTAATTTGGGTTTTCGAGTATCTGGATCTCCGAAAACATAAGGTCTTGTAGCTTGAAATTCAACACTAAAATATTTTTTTACGAGAAGAAGAAGTGTCTCAATTTTCGTCGCAAACCGACATAAGGCAGCCGAGAAATAATATTTCAAAAATGCCATTTTCCCGGTTAGAATCATGTTGGCCTTTGACGGGGTTCATGCCAGTCCCATGCAGTTCATGCCAGGGATCACGCCAGAGCAAAATGCCTTGATAATTTGCATACATATACATATTTTGAGCTGTTTTATTGTCTTTTGAATCATTTGCAAGGATCCGAAGTCTTAAAAAAAAATGTTTCTTTTTACCTATTTCGGCCTATAAATTTTTTATTTATGAACCCAATTGTGATGAGTAGAGCCCGGATTCCCGTGCCATTGCTTGTTTACACGAATTAAGACACCCGGACTTATATATGTAAGTTTTATTTTGCACGAAATTGCACAATGTAAACAATTTGGGTAAATTGCACGTTTTATGTTTTTACTGCAATTAATCACACATTTAGTCGTAATTAAAAAAAATATTTGTAAATTGCTTGAAAATATAAATATTGGACCAAAATTTCATAGGACAGATTCACGTAATACGTTACTCCTTATAATACATTAAACATAAATCAATTTTCAGGAAAATTCTAGAACTGAAACTGAAAATTCAAGTTTCTTTCGCTCTATTTAGATTCGGGGAATGCCAGTTAATCCTTATCAATCCATTCACTTCCTTTTATGTTCTAAAGTGCTACACTCTATACTTCTGCAGTTATTCGGACAAAAATATGTTCAATAATTAATTGAAAATAAATTAATTAGTGGATATGATAACAAACAACATCCCGCATACATTTTTACGAGTGAAGGGAATTAAAAATCCGTACAACTAAATTAAATACAAATATCGGAAATTGGTCGAACAAAAAAATTACTCATGCTGTGATATTAACTAGTTAGTTTTCTGCTCATGGCTTTCATATAATTAATTATATCTTATTCAAATATAAACCCAAAATGGGAAAAATGATCAGAATTGAAAGACAATCAACCAAAATGGATCGTAATTCAAAATAGTTAAGTTCTACTGGCAAAGAGGAATGGTTCAACTTTTTCGACAAGGGCTTAGTTATCAATATATTGGCGGAAATTTGGGATTGTCTCATTGCACCATGCGATACGTTATTAAAAAATGTAACAGTTGGCAATAAAAAACACTTGGCACTATGGCAGAAAATGCGTTGCCATAGTGCGTGAATCATGTATGATCGTGCAAATAGCAGCAAAAAAAAAATACCCTAATAAGAGCTTTTCATTAAGAGGTTTTCACATTTTACATAACAATGCTTCAACATACCTAATTTATTAAAGTAGGTTCTCAAATCTAGAATTTCCCAACTTTTTGTGTTTTCAAATTATTGCCCACCTCCAATGGGTTCCTGGTTCCTGGTCAAGTTCCTGATCATAATTTATGGACAACTTAAATGAAGGTAGGTCTCTAGATACTGGTAGATCTCTAGAGAACTAACATATGTTTGGTTGTCCTGCCTCATCTTCATCTGGTCCGCTCGATCAAAGCCCAAGTCCTTAGTCATCTTCCGGTCTCTAGCCAAACGTCAAAAAGTGCTCTATAAAGCAAAAGCTTTATAGTACTGATCCCATCCCTAACTTTTCTGTCGGCAGGCGAAGATTCTTCGTCTATTACATTATTAGGTCTCTCATTCCATCTCCTACTCCTGGTTCTTTTGTTATGTGATGGCGAGGATTCCTCAAATTTATGATTAAGTTCTACCCCTCTGAAATAATTTCTCCGAGTTTATCACAATAGAAAAGGAATCCGGTTACCCAAGTCAAGATTTCGGTCCAAGATCTTTAGCTTTCCACGATGTTTCCATAAATCTTCCAATTAAATCAATCAGCCCTTCTGAAAAGTCAACTTATCTCGCTATGTGCAACACCGTGGTGTGACTAAAAGCTTCTTTGAATCCATAAAGTTTTTCTGTCTATTGGTGTATTACGAGCAGACCTATGTCAACTCAGTGGCTTCCCGTTTCCTTAACTGCTTTTTATATTTAACTTACTAAAACAAATTGTCTTTCTGGAGATCAAAGGTTATGGATCTTCAAACATATTACTTTTGTTCCCAGCCTGATCTTTCCAGATATCAAGCAGATTCCTTCAAGCAGAGACCTTCCACTTCCCTCAGCTTTGAATTTCTTTTACTGATGCATAGCAATATTTGTTACAAATTTGAGGAATACGGAAATGCCAACCATGTTCTACAAATTATCCTAAACATTTAAGAAAATGAAACCAACTATTGAAGAAAAAAATTACATTAATTTGTTTAATGATTCTTCCTCTACCACTTGCCTTTATGGGCGTATTGATATCGACAGTAGAATTTTGATGTTTTCTAAAAAATTAGCTTTCTCACAGCATCTTCCTCATCTTGGAGGGCTCCTTCCATTATTTTAGCGTAAATATTTAATATTTTTTGAAAAATAAAACAAATTTCCACGCATCTATCAAGCAAAATGACCTATTCCGGTAAAATAAATAACTAGAATCAGAAAAAAGTAACTCTGTTGAAAGCAGGCCTAAGTTGTTCCGGTTTCCATTAGATTTATGCTGCCTGAAGACGGTGGTTTTATAATATATCGTCCATTAGAATGCAAATAGTTGACACTGAGCAAGCATATCTCTGGCAATATATTTGTTCGGAGACTGCTGGAACAGAGGTATTTATTTTAGCCCATTCTTATCGTGTGAGACCAGCGTCGTATCCTTTATCTAGCAGTGAGCCTATCTAAATGGGACCTGTATATCTAAGGTCCGACCGGGCAGGAAATGAGATCTCCTAACAGATTACCTCATTGAATTACAGTCTGTCTGGAGTGGATCTGGAAGTTTGTGTACCATCATGTCAGCCTGTAGCTATTATTCGAAAATTCGCAACATAAGCTATTCATTGATTCATTTATAGAGTATACACTGCCGTAATATACATGCATATTACATATATAAATCGGATCGAATGCTTTTTATTGCCAAACGGAGGATCTAATAAAAAAATGCTAAAGGAAAAAGTCGTAGGTATTCTTCTAGAGCTTCACCAACCGCTATTGCTTTATAACTTTGACTTATAATGTTATGGCGATACGTGAAGTTGACGCTACGAGAAAACTAATAGTTAGTAACTATTAGTTATTACTATTAGCTAATATTATATAACACCTAAGTTTTAAAACGTCCATTTGTAGTCATTATAAGCTCATGAAAGTCTTCGCATTTCGATACCTTCTAAGTTGAAGGATTTATAATCTTTTATCCTCAACATCATTATTATTTTTGAGGCACCTCATAAAATATAGTCTTGGAGACTTTATACATTATTTTAAATGTATTTGTTCATCGACTTTCTATTACAAATATTGTTAAACCGGTTGATTTAGTATTTATTGTGAAAAATCCAAAAAAGTAATTTCTGAAATTACTTTTGTAGAAAATTAATTAATTAATTAATTAATTAATTAATTAATTAATTAATTAATATTATAATTAATTTAATTAAAATTAATTAATTGTGAAAGAGAAATCAATTATATGAATGCAAAATGTTTATTAATTTAACAATAAAAACAATTTCTAACATTTCAGTCATTATGGCTGCCAAATTTCCACAGTTTTTTAGTAGTTCAGTTTTCCTCGATGCTGATTTGTTGGAGCCTTCTGATTTTAACAATGATATTAACATATTCCGTTATCTATTAGTATTAGACCCTTTCTTTAGCCTGCCGAACTATACACAATGCAATGGAGACGTTATTCATTAATCCCAAAGAGATTTAATTGCATTAGGGCTTAAAAAAAGGGATATCTATTTTGCTAAACAGGTCATTCATTTGTAGTTAGTTGCTAATACGTTCAATATCTACCTCCAAGATAAAACTCATTCACACCAAGTGAACTTGTTGATGTAATTACGGTGTCCGAAGAAGTGATAGTTGCTGTTTTAATAATTTTTTTTAATGCACACTCTGTATGAATATTTGCATACTATATTATCATTGAAATTTATATTGCTATTGAAATCAACATTTCTATTGTTAAATTAAGAATCATTTTGAATTCATACAACCAATTTCCCGTTCAGATTTGTGGAAAGTATTTTTCAGAAAAAAATACTAAAAACAATCCTATTAAACCAGCTTTCCGAGTAAGGTTTGATACATCTGTGTGATTAATTTAGTAGTTGCATTAGGCTCACAAGGAGACTGCATGATGTGTTTGTCACTAATGTTTATCACCATTTTTTGGTTGATTCTACATTGAAAAAACTCGACCCTTGTTTTCGATATTTTTTTCAACATTAAGCTTTTTTGATGTGCTGAATCTAAGTCTGCCATTAATTTTGGTGTGAAAAATGTATATGGCTAGTTTGCTTAGTAATTTAAACAGTTTTTAAAATTTATTTGACAAAAATAAATTATTTTTTAGTGCTTTTATTTTTCCTTTAATATAAACTAAATAAACAAATATTTAGTTTATATTTAAGGAAAGATAAAAGCATTAAAAAATAATTTATTTTTGTCAAATAAATTTTAAAAAGTGTTTAAATTACTGTTTAGCTGGAAAAACCATGTCGATATCATTTTTCGAACGCGAGATATAAAAATTATTAAACTATAAATCGGTGACTCAAAAAGTGACCCTGAATTTGGTTACTAGTTTCCGAAGATAGCAGTATCTCAAAAACGACACTCTGCGTCGCGGCATCCATCTACTGACACACAGACACACACTCTCTCACATCCACACACACACACACACACACACACACACACACACACACACACACACACACACACACACACACACAAACACACAAGCTCTTGTTTCCGGAGGTCTCATTCCGTTATTACATGTCGTTTTCTTACAGTTGGAAACAAGTACACAACATATTTCTTCGTGTTCCTTGACATCATTAGAACTGTCTACACCACTAGATAGAGCATTGGAAATCGACGGTTTCAACATTTTAAGCGAAAGAACTCACCAAACATATATCGTATTCTTCTACTGCAGACATGTTCAGCTCACAAATGGGGAGGAAAAAAAAATTATTTTACGCTCAATTTTAATACTTAAAACAAGTAATAATAATAATAATTAGAGTGGAAAAAAAATCGTGTTTATAACCTTTCTTAAGTTTATTACTTACCTTTTGATGTAAGTTTATTATGACTTTCAAGTAAAGTACCCCTTTCGGCTCTTCAATTTCATCCAAAATCTATTACGTTATTTATATTCACATTAAAGTATAATTTATCAAATTTGAGATGTTTTACAATATATTTTAATATAATTTTTGATGAAAGTCTAATATGATCATCAAGTAAAGTACCACTTCCGATTTACCAATTTTAAACAAATTTTATTATTATTATTATTTTTTTTTTAGAGACGAAACGGCCTTACAGACCACGCGAATATCATTTCTTCCTAACTTTCCCCACACACTCCCCTCTCCCCCTCTCTTCCCACCTCTTCTTCATTCTTTCAGACTGCATTCTTCTTTCTTCCTCGCTCCGTATTCTCCCCTTTCTCACCTCTTTGGCACCCACAAGGACCTTTATTCTTGAGATCTTGAAGCCTTGACTTGAGATCCCCAATTTCCCCGTTTTTTCCTTTATCTGATTGATGTAATGATCTAATTATTTTATATGTTAGATATAAACAGTTCAAAGTCCAACAGTTGTTGTAGGATTAAGAAACCCGACTATTTGTTTATATTTTAGAGATAAACAGCTCAAAGTCCATGTTTGCATTTCACCTGGTGATCATCCAACTTGTATGTACATGATCCAACCTATTTACATGTAGGTAAAGCTAAATATTGTAAAGGTTATGTAAACATTGAGAAGGTTGCACAAACACGAAAACAATGTAAAGGTTATGTTACCTATGGGAAGATTACAGAGTATAAAGTGGGTACCTGACCCTTTATCGTATAGCTTAAGGTTATATAGTCGATGTGAAGGTTACAAGCTATAAGGTGTTCGACTCTTCGACAAAACCTTAAGTCTCTCAAACGGTAGAAAAACAAAATGGAGGTCAGGCTGCCTTCCTCATGGAGCTGCCTTCATGCTCTATAAGGAAGTACCTAAACTTCAACAAAAGCTTAAGTCTCTCAAACAGTAGAAAAACAAAATGGCGGCCGGGTACACTCATGCTCTAAAAGGTATGCACCTGACCCTTCAAAAAACTTTAAATCTCTCAAACAATAGAAAAACAGAATGGCGGCTAGGTACACTCATGCTCTATATGGTGGGTACCTGAACCTTCAATAGGTGGAGAGGGTAACCATTGTGGGCGGAACATAGGTCAGCAGGTGCCGCGGGTAACGTGACTACATCACGTGACTAAAGCCTTTGGGCGAAGCATAGCCCAGAAGGCGCAGTGGGTCACGTGACTGAATCATGTGATTAAAAGGGGTGGAACCCGATGGTCACGTGACTAAAATGGGCGTGACCTTATAGTTAAGATTAAGGGGGTAATTAATTATTTATTATTATTTATTATTTATTGATTAATTAAGAGGGTCGAGATTACGTGGAAGTCAAGCTTAGGTCGAGGTGAGACCACGTGGCAGTTAAGGTTAGGACGAGGTGAGACCCGTCATAGGTCACGTGACCAAATGCTACCTTCTGATTAGGTGCTCAAAAATGTTCGCCAGCTCGCCTGTTTCTCCTCTAAGAGGACCTATAGTATTTTATAATGGATCTTCGTGTCCCTAATATCTACCGATGAAGTGGTTCTAGATTCCAACTAGATTCCACAGATTATGGTAAAAAGGTCTCTCCTGCTAGGTTGGTCGGCTGATCTACTGTCAGTTCGTATCCTACTGGATGTATACGCTAAAAGTTTGTTCTAATGTCAGTGATCACTTCAGTGGGCTTGGTCTGCCCCTATTAATATTTAACAGACTTAGATTCAAATTAATTTCAAAACTATACATGTTGAAACTTGTATAAGTGAAATAATCGTAAAATAAAATTATGATTAACTCAATTTCACTCTAATATATATAAGACCAAAGCCAACTAGAACTACACTTGGACTCTCGTCCTTTCGCGCTAGACCTCTCCGCCATGTTTTAAAAAATATTAGAATAGTAATATTTTATTTTATTCGTAAAAACTTGATGTTCACTCTCTGAAGTTACTTAATATTTTAATGCGATTACCAAAACATGAAGACAAAATGGGTGTGGTGGAAAAATTGATAAGTCGTTTGTGATCAGTTTAATCACAGAATGTGTTAATTCCGTTCATGCTAAAAATAAAGTGTGTAAAATACAACAACAAAATTGTACAGGAAATACAATAACGACAATCTGGAAATATACATTATTATTTTGTATAAATAGTACTCAGTTCGTGCATATTTTTATCAGAAATCTGATGGAGTGATCTCGATTATTGAGATTAAAGGAAGAGTAATGTTTAATGTTTTTTTTGTTTTTTTTAGAGAGAAAGAAACTATTAACTAAAAAAAATTAAACGATTAAATCGATTAACTGCAGCTAATTTTCTCCATCCACTGAACTCTTTCCAAACCTAAATCTTCACCAGACTTAATGCAACCCTGACATCTACTTCTCTGTCTATCTTTCTTTCTTTAGTGACTCGTTTGATGTTCTTTATACACCCATTTTGCTCGCCACGATGCAGTAATTCAATTTTCAATCAATTTTGAAAAATGAATTACTGTGCAAAATACTTGGCTTGATGAAAAATTATAGTCCAGCAGAGCTTAAATGGTCGCAAAATGTGGCATTGCTTGGATTATAAGTATAATAAATTATTAGTTAGGACATAAATGGAAGATTATACAAATGAAGTATAGAGTCTCTAAAATAACAAACTTTTGGATATTTTACTAATTCAGATATCATCAGAATAGAAGGAAAAGAAAAAAAATATCAAGTTTATAAAGCTAATGCAGCACAACTTACATTCACAGTCTAAAAAGACATAAGAAGGAAAGATGTGCGGCATTTTGTCTGTATTTATTTTTTCTTTATTTAGGTTACAGGTGGAAAAATGCTTGCTATTTTTCGGTCTAAGCATTACATAGCTCGCGCCTTTTGTACAGAAACATAAACGCTAGAATTTACAAAACTATTATCCTTCCTACTGTTCTGTACGGGTATAAAACGTAGTCGCTTTGAAAGAAGAACAACCAACGCCTTAAAGACTTCGAAAATAAGGTATAGCGTGGAATATTTGGTCCGAAATTGGATGAGAAGTTACATAATGCGGAATTGGAGACCATGCACACTGTTAATGTAATTGAAGTGATAGCATCCTTACGGTTGAAATTGTAAAGTTGCTGGGGTTAGTAACGATCGAATCCCTAAAATGTAAATAAACGCTGGCCCAACTGGTAAACGTCCCAGGGGTCGGCCGAAACGTAGGTGGGAGGATTGCGTTATGGGTGATATTACGGATTTGGGTTTGGACGGTAGTCGGTGGATGGAGGCTTTTAAGCGGCGATTGGTTATTCGTTTTCTGTAATTTTATAGACTCTAGATTTTGTTACCTTGAGGAAGCCAGGACCCTTCACGGGTTGTAGTGCTATTAAAGAAGAAAAAGGTTTTGTTACCTTTGCGGAATCTTTCATTTATATCGCAAAAAATAGTTTTATCGCTCTTCTCTAATAAATTATTAATCAATCAGGTAACATCTAACAGATTATGGCCTTGGGATGAGGATTTCGTTGGAGGTATGTAGGTGATTTCTGGCATCGGAATCGTACCTCTGTGTTCACTATGGCTTATTATTGTTATTGTGAAAATCCGTAAGAGAAAAATGTGTACGAATATTTTTTTGTTTTAACCCTGACGGTTTAATGAAAAACTACTTTTAAAAGTTTTTTAAAAATATATGTTTAAAATATAATGTAAATACGTTTTATGGCTACTTTGAAGGTACGAGAACTAGCGGATTTATTAATAAAAAAATTAAATAAAAAATAAATCATTCAGATTATAGTCATGCGACTTCATAATTAAATGCTGACAGATTTAAGGTCAGTTAGGTCCCTATTAATTTTTCCCGATTCAGTTAAAGGTTAAGAGTCATTCCACTTCTAAGTGAATTCGTTTCGTGCACAGCGCAGCCTACCTTGAGATTCTGCCACGAGTTATGAGAAAATTACTTATTTCTGAAAAGTTAGGATATTATATTGTCAGATTTTCACTTTGAAATTAAACATGAACTTTTCACGGGAATGCAATAAATTACTTCATGGTAGCCGAGCTTCCGTTCCGAGTAGATGTGGATTTTTTCCTTGTAATATTAAAAATGGTGTTTCACCAGTCGAGTATATTGAAATGGGGATATTAAACACTAAATGCGACTATATTACCCTAAACCCCTTCCACCACCTTAAACCTTTCTTCCCGGATCTAAGCTCTAAAATGAACTGCCTTTTCACCAACCACACGAATATGAAATATAATATTGTAATATTGCGTTATATGATATATTATCAGATAGCAGACTTTTATGGAAAACATATTTGGTTTACCAGAATTAAGGTGTCTGAAAATTCGAACACTGACTAAGGACATTTTTGCAGGAAAAATGCTTTTCGTAAATCTTTAAAGATTAACTTTACTTATGAACATTTTTTCTTCATAATAGAATTTTATCTATAGAAATATACTCTTTAATGAGTCATCTTATTGAAACCATAATAGGCTCAACAACAACAACAACAATTACGTAGTACATGTAATATAATTTTATTTCAGTTTCGAGGTTGTCAAAGACGACTTCTTATTTTGTATCCCGGTTCTCGTTTATGACTGAATGGAGTTATTTTTCATAATTTCGTTCATTACTAATGTAGATGGACCGCTCTTATTTATAAAAATATATAAAATAAATTTCCTCGCGCGGATCTCATTACCGCGTAGGGGAGCGTCCCACGGGTGGCGGATGTGGGGATGGTCGGTGGAAATTCCTTGGAAGTTCCTCCCGGCTAAGTCCGATGGACTCGCTGACCAACAATGAGAGCGCCCCTCCAGGCTTGCTGGAGGGTGTGACGTAGGTTTGAACGCCCTACTCACATATTTTTAGTTCACAAAATACCACAAAAAGTCATGGATCTCTCTGAGGTAAAACGCTCATTATCCGGAAGTAAACTAGTCCCCCGTTCGGGTCTCTGGGTGGGGACTGCTTCAGGGGATTCATGGCGCAAGTTGAAAATTAGAGATTTAGGTATAGGGACGTGGAACGTAAGAAGTTTGAATACAGCGGGTGGGTTAAAATCGGTGGCAAACGAGGTTAAGAGATACAATGTAGATATCGTGGCACTGCAAGAGGTTCGGTGGCCAGGGGAGGGTTCGTTAACAGAAGGGAACTATTCTATTTGGTACGGTGGGAGCGGTAATTATTGTTTAGGTACTGGATTTCTAATAAGGAATAGATTGCTCTCCGCATTGAGGGACGTAAAATTTTTTAGTGATAGGATATCTGTGGCCATATTTCAGGGGCGGTGGTTTAAAATCGCGCTGATAAACATACATTCCCCTACCGAAAACAGTGATGATGAAGTTAAATGCGAATTTTATGATAAACTAGAGTGGGTATATGATAAACTACCTCGAAACTGCATGAAAATAATATTAGGGGACGCAAACGCAAAGGTGGGAAGGGAAGAAGTCCGACGATCGGTAAAGAAAGTTTGCACGAACATAGCAATGATAATGGGATCCGTCTAATAAACTTTGCTATCTCGAAAAACCTAACAATCAAAAGTACTACGTTAAACATAGGGATATTCATAAGTATACGTGGACATCGCCGGATTCACAAACACGCAATCAAATTGATCATGTTTTGATACAACAAAGATGGCGAAATAGTATAATTAACGTGAGGTCTTATCGTGGAGCAGAATGTGGGTCAGATCATGAATTAGTAATCGCGAAACTTCGACAAAAACTTAATATAAAAAAAAGGAAAGAAAGCCGTATTTGTTCCGAAAATTTTGATCTAGATAAATTGAAAAACCCTTCAATTAGAAATCAATTCGCGGTAGAAATCAAGAATAGGTTTGAAGCCTTGGAATCTTTAGATGAGTATCGCGAAGATGTAGACAAGCTATGGATCGGAATTAGGGATAATATTAAAGAGGTAAGTAATCTGTGTCTTGGAAAAAGGGACAATAAAAAGAATAAACCGTGGTTCGATAATGATTGTCTAAACTTGTGCGAAAAAAGAAGAGCCGCGAAAATAAAAGCTTTGAATAATCCAAGCGATAACAATGTTGCTAATTTCCGGGCCTTGATGAATGAAACGTCCAAATTCCTCAAAAATAAAAAACGAGAATATCTTAAAAACAAAATAATAGAGATAGAAACTAATAGAATTGAAAACAACGCAAGAGACATGTACAAGGGTATAAACAGATCGCGTAAACAGTTTGAACCAGCAATGAATGGAATTAGAGATGAAAATAACAATATCTTGGCCGATCCGGGGGACATTGTGAATAAATTTAAAAAACACTTTGAAAGTATTTTGAATTCGGGAAATAATAATCAATCTCCTCCTTCTGAATATCAGAGTGCTGAACCGTTAATTGAAGAACCGAGTAAGAAGGAAGTCGAAATAGCCATCGGAAAATTAAAATCTCATAAAGCAGCGGGAATCGACAACATTTCCAGTGAAATAATAAAAGCGTGCGGTGAAGCTGGAGTTTCTAAAATACATTTTTTGGTTAAAAAGATCTGGGAAAATGAAAAAATGCCCGAAGAATGGAAAGAATCTATACTTATTCCGATTCACAAAAAAGGTGCGAGGACGGAGTGTAATAACTATCGCGGAATATCACTCCTCCCGGTATGTTATAAAATATTCTCGTTGATCCTAACTAGTCAAATCACGGAATATGCCGAGGAAATTATCGGAGACTACCAATGTGGTTTTAGACGGAACCGATCAACTATCGATCAAATATTCTCCTTACGGCAAATATTATAAAAAAAATTAGAATTCAACGGTGTAGTTCATCAGCTTTTTGTGGATTTCAAAAAGGCTTATGATTCCATTGATCGCCGGAGACTGTATAACATTTTGATTGAGCAGGGAATACCGAAGAAGTTAGTAAATCTAGTAGGGATGTGCATGACCGAAACATTCAATAAAGTTAGAATAGGTAATTATTTTTCGGAGAAATTTGAAGTTCGCTCGGGGTTAAAACAAGGCGATTCCCTTTCACCTGTCCTATTTAATTTAGCATTAGAGTATGTCATTAGAAAGGTAATGCTTACCGAAAGGGGTTTAGACCTGGGTGGTAGAATATCCGTGCTGGGGTTTGCGGATGATTTGGTATTATTAAGTGAGGACGCGGAAACTATAAAACTGAATACAGCAACGTTGATGACAGCTGGGAAGGAGGTTGGCCTCAAAATAAATACGGATAAGACGAAATATATGGTTAGCAATAGGAACAGAGGCGATTTTGAGGATATAGATATAGGAGAAAATGGGTTTGAACACGTTGAGAAATTTAAGTATTTGGGGTCTGTGATTACTAGAAAAAACGAAATTCAAGAGGAAATAAAGGTGCGGTTAAAGGCGGGAAATGCTTGTTATTTTTCGGTGTCAACATTACTTAGGTCGCGCATTTTGTCCAGAAACTTAAAACTTAGAATATACAAAACTATTATCTTGCCTACAGTTCTGTATGGGTGTGAAACGTGGCCGCTAACCTTGAAGGACGAACAACGCCTTAAGGTATTCGAGAATAAGGTACTGCGTAAAATATTTGGTCCGAAAAAGGATGAGTCAACCGGAGAGTTTAGGAGATTACACAACGCGGAATTGCGGAGCATGCACCCTGTTAATATAATCGAAGTGATATCGCGACGGTTGAAATGGTCTTGCAAAGTTGTTGGGCTCAGTAACGAACGAATTCCTAAAAAGTTAGTAAGCGCTGAGCTGACTGGTAAACGCCCGAGGGGTAGACCGAAACGTAGGTGGGAGGATAGTATTAAGAGTGATCTAATGAATTTGGGTTTGGAAGGTAGTCGGTGGACCGAGATTTGTAGACAGCAATTAGTGGTATCGGCATCGAACCTCCGGGTTCGCTAAGCCTTTTATTATTATTATTATAAAATAAATTTACGAATATTAAAGATATAAATAAAAGGTAAATAGGCCACACAAGATTCAAGAATAAGCATATGCCTAAGCCTTTGAATACATTTTCTATGATGTATCTCTTATAGAATTCTATTTTCGGTGCTACATTTCCTCATAGATTCATACTCCTAAAAGGTTTATAAAAAACTATTCACAAAAAAAAAATAATATGCAAACAAAATACATTTTATTAAAAAAGAATTATAACCTGCTACTTAAGGGCATTAAATAATTGAGTTTTATTTATACTAAATAAAATCATGTACAAGATAGAAGAACAAAAATTAAAATAAGGCCACAGACATGGTCATGAGTGGATATCTGACAGCTTCTAGGAGTTGAAAGCCATCCATCTATAAAAGCAGGTCTCAAAATCATATCAATTTAATTTTATAATATAATTATTTTTTATTATTATAAAATTAAATAATAATAATTTAATTATTATAATTTAGGTAAGAGAGGTACACAGGTACGATGATTGGTACAAAGGGTTGGGATGGTTGGAAAGTTTTGAAGGAATTTAGAAAATTTGAAGACAGAAGGTATCATGAAGAGTAATCAAGCAATTAATAAGATTTTTTTCAAGCCATAAAATATCGTAGAATTTAATATTACTTACAGCCAGGATAATGTAAAGAATGTAAGATATTCCACGATGAAATAGACAAACTGAATCAAGACAAATTTCATCCTAGTGACTGCACCTAAAAGTTGAAAAGTAATAAATGAACAAAATTGAGTAAACCAAAACTGATTTTAATATAATTTAATATAATAAATTTCGAAAAATTAATATACAAAAGACTGATTGACATACTGACTGACAAAACCATAATACCTGACCATCAATTCGGTTTTCGCACATTACATTTCACAACACACCAATTACACAGAGTTACAGATTACATTGCTGGAGCACTAGAGCAAAAACAATAAGCAACTGGCGTATTTCTGGATGTTACCCTGGTATTTGATAAAGTCTGGCACCAGGGGCTTCTCTTCAAACTCAAGACCCTACTATCTCATTCTCCAGTCTTTCCTCTTCGACAGATTTTTCTCTATTCGACATGTCTCAGACATTTCCTCAAATCGACCAGTCTTGGCAGGTGTATCGCAAGGATCAATCCTGGCTCCGATATTGTACATTATATACACACATGACATTACATACGCCTGACTGCTATCTACGCTGACGATACAACTATTTTAACAATACACCTCGACCCAGAACTGGCATCGCTGATTTTGTAAAATCACTTAATGCATTTACAAAATTGTCACTCGCTTTGTAAAATGCGGTTAAATCATGATAAATCACAACATGTAACTTTCACACTTCGGCGAGACACGTGTCCACCAGTTTATATCGCCGAGCACAGAATTCTTAAGACGGACACAGCACGTTAGTTTGTACTAATACTCTACCGAAGGATGGCCTGGGGTCTACACGTCAAGATGAAAAGAAAGACTCTGAACAAAAGACTGAAATTATTGCACTCTCTTTTTTCCAAATCCTCAAAATTAAAAGTCATGCAGAAACTCAATACGTACATATACCTACTTAAAGCCATGTAAATTTATGCCTCACAGATTTACGGTTCAGCAAAAAAAACTTGTATGAACTGCAATCTTTTCAATCCAAAATTTTATGGCTGATAACAGAAGCTCCTTGGTACGTAAACAATTAAACTCAACAACCAACTATCGACCAACACATACGTACTCTTTATTCCCGTTTCTATAATAACCTTGAAGGAAAGCACAACAGAATGATAGACGATATGGCTACGGCTGATATGGCCATTAGGAGGAGGCTAAAAAAGAATCTAGATGAAAGATCTCCTTTCCAGAATTTAAGGATTGAATCAAGACTTGGAAGAAGTGCTCCTACCTATCCTTCCTCGTCCCTATCATGCCACTTATATCTATTTTATCCATACATTTGCTTATTGTCACTCGTTTGTTAGACAGGTGCGAATCTATTGTTGAAAGTTAAAAAAAAAATTTGTTTAGCACCTCGTGAAAATGATATTATTTGATTTTGAGATTTTTCATCTTTTTTTTTTTGTTTTAATTAATTTTATTTATTGAATTCAGTCATTACTTCTTGTCTCTAATCATTTATTCGTTTTTGGTTCAGCATGAAAAAAATCCTTGAGGACGGTGTTCATTCTATATTTTATGATATATGCTTGTGGTAATTTAAGAAAATTAAAGATGGTAATATAGAAACATAGGGTATCATAAGATTAAAATTATAAGAAAGGAGCAATGGCATTTAAGGAAGAACAACGCTCTAAGGTCCCCAAGTAAAATCGGACAGAGGCTGTAGCTTATACCCACGGTGCTTTTAAGGCGTAGAATTATTTAGAGTGCAAATAATGAGAATCGCAAAGAATTATATGTAATTATAAAATTGCAATCTCGGGAATGAAAATCTAATCATATGCTGCAAAGTATATTGTTTTAAGCAGTGACATCATCAACTCAACACTCAAAATGGTCAAATTTGCTCGATTTTCCGCCGTAACCCCAAATCCAAAAACTCTTTTTGCAATCTTTATTGGCACATTTTCTCTGTGAAATGATACCATTTCTTGATTTCTAGCATGAACAGAAGCGGAGCTATGAAATTTTAAAAATAAAACCAAAAGCGTCTTAATTCTTAATCTATCTTAACACCTCAAATTGAGGAACGTAAAAATAAATAAAATATTGCGTAGAATATTTGGCCCTAAAAAAGTTGAGTCCAATGAATAATTTAGAAGGCTGCAAAGCTTCAAAACTTAGTATTTATTTTCCAGAACTACTGAACTGAATTTGACGAAAACTCACAGGTGTCAGTTCTCAATAAAAGAAGAATATTAGGACTATAAACAGTCGCTAGAAAGGGTTTTTGAAAATTCAAAATTTCAAAGTTGATGATTTTTACTAAGTTCTTTGTGATGATATGTATTTAGATGAACTTATCAGTTCATCGTAGGATTTAGTGGTTAAAAAACATGAATACATGAATCTCCATCTCCAGACCCCAGATGTTAAACTCTCTCACCCAAAATTAAATCCTTGATATTCTACACGAAAGATCCAACCTTTTTATTTTATTAGCTTTGCTGTAATTAATTAAAAATCACTTAGAACTTTAAAAAAAAAAAAATATTTATAAAATGTTATAGGAAACGCACACTAGTTAGAATGCACAAAAAACATGGAGGGTCACCTTCTTTTGTTACTAATCTGAGACGAAAGTTCCTTGCTACGCACCAGCCACATGCCGATGTAGGAGGATAGATTGCTCTAGGCCGGATTGGGCTCGTGCCCAGGTGCTGGACCAGCTGCCACGACAGCTGCTTCTCCAGTCCTGGTAATTTGGAGAACCTCCATCAGGCAGATGGCGGACGTTCTCCAGGTACCTGACCCCGGAATAGAGGCTAGAAAAACAGTTTGGCCTAATGGCCCCAGTCTGAAGGATTGATTTGTAAAGTACAAACTACTCTATAATAGTTATGGATAGTTATACAGAAGGTGAGAATAATGTAAGGTTATTAATTCACTAGTCCACGAATGAAATATTATGAGATTAATCAGAGAAAATAAAATTGTTGGCCTCCATAATACCACGTCCTATTAAAACGAACTAAAACTGACATATCTACCATTAATATATAATAGTATTATTTAATGTTTTTTATGTTGTTTTTTTATTCCTCTTTTCTTAAGTTTTTACTTTTGTAAAATCCACAATAATGTGTTCGAAGATTTTATATAATATAGCACACTCAGTATACCCCAAGGATGACGTGGATGTCCACATACCTCATTATAAAACTGTTGGTCAACAGACAGTATGCCCTTACCAGCAATTCAATCCAAGACTATTATAGGTTGTAGTGTTATTGGCTTATTTCAATTATTAATATCTCATAAAGATAGATAAGTAGATAAACAATAGTCAAAATTAAATATAATAATTATAGAATATTGTTAATTGTAGTTACAATTCAAAGTAAACTGTTTTGTACAAGAATGCTCTAAATGCATTGGGCAAGATCCTCTTTTTCTTCTTCTTTTTCCTTAACATCATTTACATTATATAAATAATATTTATACTTTATCATTAAAGAAAACCCAGCGGTGATCTATATTGGAAAAGTACAGCATATATAGAGGCGTAATTGATGGCGAGTTATTATTTTACACCAGGCTGTAAAAACAGACTTTATCTTCCGAGCAGATTAGGTCCTTGTCAGCTTCTCTTTGGATTCACCAGACCGTGATCCCTTATCGATGAGCATTTCTATCTTTTAACGCATTTACTCCAATGAATGGTGTCTTTATTAACGCTCTTTTGTTCGACTATTATTTACTAAATTGTATTTATAACGGTAAGCAATTTATCACGACAATTACAGTTAGAATAATAGCATTCACGAAATTAGGAACTTGGGACCCGCAATATCTAGATTAGCCGGAGAGAATTTCTGATTTTTTATTTCACAATGTAGGTATCAATCTCAGACTTCATTTCAAAAACATTGGGTACGTCATAGAAGCATTCGGGAAGCTAAAGTAAGTGCATCAACTTCCTAATTTCGTGACGACTACTATAATATTTTTTTCTAACATCCGGTTCGTTACAAAAAGTGAACAAATTACTTGGATGACTATAGCTCTACGCCCAACCAACATGAAAGATATTACACCCCGGACACCGAATGGTCCGCAGTGCGTATAGTCAGACTTCCTTCCTCCTGTTTTGGCTGTGTTCCGTGACTTCCGCATCTTTTTTTTTTTCACTCGTCGGTTCGGTTATCGGTCCGTAGATCCTCTGGGGTGTTGTCCTCCAAGACCGAATTTTATTAGTAATATAGACCACTAAGTATCAACATAGTTAAGAGAGGTGCATTCAATGAGCCTGAAATTGTTGGCATTGATCATTCTTTGTTGATTGATACTATCATTGACTACACTGACTTTGTTGATTCATACTATCATTGACTACACTGACAAGATGATTGACTGAAATTAATTGAGTCCCTCAAATTTTCTATCGTAGAAATATTGCAGGGTATCGTTTGGGCGGCGGGCACAATTAATTTTTTTAAGTTAAATTGGCACTACGATATAATTGATAATTTACATAATATGAGAAAGAAAAAGGATGAGCAGTAGAGCTCCATCACAAAGATCATATATTAACTAAACTATAAAATTGAAAATATCAAAATCTAATGGATGAGAGAAAAAAGTTAAGAACCCCAAAGGAGCCTCCCTAACATCAACTCAATTCGTATACCAATTTTGAACTCTCTAACTTAATTAGGAGGGACTGTAGAGGTACGCAGAGCTTTAAAAACGGCGAAAAAACATTTGGAGAAATTTTTACTGAAGTGTTCTGCCAGAAAAAACAAAACAAAACATTCATTCCAAATTTCAAATCATTTGATCCTAAGGGAAGCCGATTGATAACACCACAGACAACGATTGTTATTGAATCAGCATACTACTGTATTCATTTTTCAATTACAAAATCACTAAAAATCGTTATTTTAATTGATCATAAGCCACCCAATTCTCGTTCCTTTGGCCTGTCCGAGGTCGCGCTTTGTTACTTTCAACGTCCTGTGCATTGACAATGACACGTCTAGAAGAGATTTGCATGATGCTATTTGTACTAGTTCTGAAAGTCTTTTAAGGTAAGGAAAGGCAAATCCTCTAGTACAATACGCTTGTTATCCCCGATTCATCTTATCCCAGTCCCTCAATCCAATTCTCATTCCTTTGTCAAATATTTAATTTCCTACCGGAGTCTTACACTTGTTGATTTCATTATTGTCCCTAGCCAGGAACTACTAGTAGCTTCCGTGACATATGTTTCGAATATGTCATTAGTTTACCTGTTTCTAATGACCGAGTAATATATAGGCAGTGTTTTCTTTTTTTACTTATTTTAAAGTTTTTTTTTTTAAATTGACCTAGTGGCCCAAAATCTATTAAAGAGTTTTTAAGAAGGAAACCAAAATATCTAGCAAAAATAATAGTTTCCAAGACTAAAGTATACCAATTATTTTATATTTTAAAAACTATATTTTGAGTAAAATCTCGACATTTTAGATAAGACAAAAAACGAAAAACTTCTATGAATAAAATTTGGTGTCTAAATGATAGTGAAAATGTCAAGAAACGATATTGGTGAAAGAACTCGTCTAACTAGTAACATTTTATTCAATGAATTTCTTTCTTCAGATGTTATCTGACTCTGTAATATTATTTTTTTTCTTAGTAAAATAGTTATGTTCAAAAAAATACATTATCTTTTTAACACTGTACAGTTTTACTGACGAAGCTTTTTTGTATTTAGGATTTTTTTTGTATTACTAATAAAAGTATGCGTAACAGTGCGGCATTCAGCGAAATGTCTTACTTTTTTTTTTTGATGAGGCCAATATCCGATTTTAAAAAATAAAAGCAAAAGAACCTTGTACGTCAAATGGTAGTTAAAAATCCAGTACCGAATTTCAAGGACGAATATTTCTTGGCACGAACCACAATTTAGCCCAGTTTGGTTCGACATGTATTTCAACCGCATTAAACGATTATGTAAGTAATTTGGTAACTTTGATTTTTTTCTTTCTTTTTATTAATATTAAGCATTAGTATGCTACTTATTCATTATTATAGTAATAAACCAGCTTATATGCTGAGTATATGGTAAGCGAGTATTGTAAATATAATATAACATTTCTTAATATTTTGGTAAAATTAATATAAAAATAAATAGGTATTCGATTGAAAATCTTACAATACTCCAGTGCATGATTTCTACCCTAATCATTTATCTAAATCTCGAGTGAAAGTAAAGAATGTCTAGTTTTCAAATCCATCGGACCTTTTCGAAATTCCAATTCGGGATCTATATAAAGATGATATGAGAAAATACATATAGAGTATTTTTACGTATAAATATAATATAGAAAAATATCTGGATATAGATTTTTTGGGGCCTAGGATGTTTTAGGTCTTAGGATTTTTTTTGGGTCGCTGAATCCGGATGTGAGAATACATTTATAAAACGGAGGATTCCAGATCGATGGGTTTGGATTCGTATTCACTGGCCTTCAAAATCTCGGGTAATATAAAAAAAATTCTTGGTCAGTAATGAGGGTAGTTCACTGAGTTATATTAGGCATAGATCGACCTTAGGGCGGAGAAAGCTTCATGGGACACAACCAGCATCTGGATAGTAGGTAACTTGGCCTTGTATTAGGTTAGAGAAAAACGTAGCGGTTGAGCGTGGATGCTTACAAAGCAATACATTTTTACCATCTCCTGAACCCATGAATCTTCATGGGCTATACAGGTTTTTATTTCTATTCCATATGCTGAATGTAAGTATTGTATTATTTAATTGATTGCGATCACAAATATTTTATTATAATTATACATGCGATTTGATTAATTGATACATGCGAAGGCATCTTAATAAATTCAATATAGAATGTATTCTTACATTTTTATTACCTATTTTTGAAATAAATATTAAGGGAAGTATTGCGACCGTGGAAAACTTTGAAATCTGAGTTTACAACAGAAATACTTTTTTAGGTCTTCTGAGTCCAAAAACCCAAGTCTTCCAAAATGGTCTGTGTGTTTGTATGTATGTTTGCTAGTCAGTATGCCATATTTCCCTACCGTGCCTCTTCTCTCCTCACTCCCTCACATCCTTACAAATTGAATATCTTTGTGTTCCTCAGTGACTAATGATTAAAAAAAGCCAATATCCATAGGAAAAAAAAAGTGGCCACACCTTGGCAAAATGGCGTCCAAAGATGGTGGACAATAGAATTTGGCTTGATTTAGTTTTTTGGTCACCTCCATTCAGTATTCGGTTTAATTTCGCCATAGTTGACTTTGTTTCATAGTTATATAGTCAAAAAAGCATAAGACATAGAATAATTTTAAAAAAAGTTGGCTTAGACACTAGAAAACACCTGGTTTTTAGTGTTTTTTTTTACACGCCAATTTTTTCAAGTCGTTCATACGAAAGTTGAAATTTCTAGAGCAGTAGCAATTAAACGGCAAACAATAACGGAAAAAATTTCAAATGAAACCTGTGGGATACTTATTCTACTTATAAAACCATTTTAAAAACTTATTCTATGTCTTATGCTTTTTTTACTATATAACTTTGAAACAAAGTCATTTTAGGGGGAAATTAAATCAAATGCTGAATGGAGGTGACCAAAAAACTAAATCAAGCCAAATTCTATTGTTCACCATCTTTGGACGCCATTTTGCCAAGGTGTGGCCACTTTTTTTTTCTATGGATATTGGCTTTTTTTTTAATCATTAGTCTCCGAGGAACACAAAGATATTCAATTTGTAAGGATGTGAGGGAGGGAGGAGAGAAGAGGCACGGTAGGGAAATATGGCATAATGACTAACAAACATACAATATACATACTTATAAAACCAATAGTCATTTTAAAATATTTGAAATGGTTCCTTAGTAAATGCACTTAATTAGCGATGAAGCGGGGTAGGGACGTATGCACTTTCAGTCTTCTTCCACATCAATGAGTATTCATAAATGAAATAGTTATTATTTTAATAGACATAATTTAGTTTAATTTCATTAAGGAGCTTATAGTAGTATACTAATTAAGTGCCAGAAACAACTGCATTAAACTAAATTATATCAAGCTAATAACTAATGCATTTATGAATGCTAATTAATGTGGAAGAAGACTGAAAGCGCTTATATCCCAACGCCGCTTCACTACTTACATCCCAACCTCGCTTCACCGCTAATCATCTGCATTTTCTAAGAAACCATTTAGAATATTTTAAAATGACTATTGGTTTTATAAGAAGAATAAGTGCTTTACATGTTTCATTTGAAGACTTTTTCGTAATTGTTGGCCGTTAAATTGCCACTGCTCTTGAAATTACAACTATTGTTTGAACGACTTGAAAAATTGACTTTACTAGTGTTTTTTAGGGTCTTAGCCAATTTTATTTTTAATTATTTTGTCTCATGATTTTTCGACTATTCAGCTCTGTGGCAAAGTCAATTATGGTGAATTTAAGGCAAATACTGAATGACAGTAACCAAAAAACAAAATCAAGTCAAATTTGGTTGTCCGCCATCTTTGCACACAATTTCCGAAGGCGCGGCCTTATTTTTTTTTTTTTTTTTATAGTATTGGCTTTTTTTAATTAGCAACAAGGAAAACAATGATTTGCAATTTATAGAGGTTTGAGAGAGAGAGGTCTGGCCCAAATATGTGTATGTAAACAGCCTAGCTCAAAAACGAAAATTTATACGAAACTGAAATGACGTATTTGAGACAGGTACATGCCTGGGATGGTGTAATAACATTTTCGCCAAAGTCCACTTACCAGAAGTGCCATTCGATATCATCGATTTTAAACCTCTTTACAATTTTCTCGTAAAGAGCTAGAACGATTTTAATGAAACTTGCCTAAAGTCTTCTGCACAAGTCCTTTAATTTTTCATTATTGTATATTGTATGTTTGCACATCGCTGAGAATATGATGGGAAAAAAGTGATGATTGAAAAAAAAATTATTTACGCGTAAATCAGAAAGTCTGCATACTGAAAAACAGAAAATAAATCATTGAAATTTGACCGGTATTAATAAAGATACAGCTTATCTTACTACAAATTAGTCTTAGATGGAAATCCGAGTATGGCTGAAAGCAGACGGATGCGACCGAACCTCCTCCCATCATGCCCCTCCAGACTGTAGTCAACAATACCCTCTGCAATAATGTAATGTAATAATATAAAAGGATTATTATTTAAGGATAATTATTAACTTAGTAATTTCTAATTTAATATTATTTATTTAAATTAAAATGGAAACTTTTCAAATTTATATTCAGCTTGACAAACCAAAAAAATATAGGGCACTGAATTGTCGTATTGTAATTGTTTAAAAAACTATTTTATTGTACTTTTGTGAGAAAAGACGTTCATGCTGTTGATAATATTTCAATTAGTGTTTATGCGAACTCATTAAGGTTATTTTCAAAGTGGAGTATATATATATATATGTTGTTAAGGGAAAGTAGTGCGTGCATCGCATACAATTTTTCTAATTCACAACCGGTGAGAGCGGCTTATTGTTTGAAAACTACCTCGGGATTCTTAATTCCTGTTTACATTTCTTAGTTCATATATATATATTTATATACATTAAATAATTTTTATAGGTAGAATTCAGATTTCACGACCTTCAGGTTGATCGAGGTAATGAACCCTGTCCGACTGAAAACCACTTATATTTAACTAAAAAACTAGTCCTTGGAAGGCAAGGACGTTAATTTGGGCGAGGCATGTAGCTCTAAGTTATACATCCATCCGGGAGTTAACTGAATCTTACAAGAAGGCATTATTAAACAATATGTCACATTCTAAATGCCACAAATCGGAAGCATGGACATTGCTCAGAAGTCCGTTAGTTTTTAATCTAAATATTAACAAGGCCAAATCAACCTGAGCGTGCCGTGATTAGCGTGCTGCACGAGTCAGAAGCAGAGCTGGTTCGAATTCAGCTTTGATGGCTTTTAATTGTTTAGTGATCAATGGTTATTTTTTCTTATAAATTTTGATTTGAAACTCCACATAATCAACAAGAAAATTTCTCCTTTTTTTGTCAATTCTTAGTTAGTGCAAAATGATTGATATAGAAATAAATTTCTTTCTCGTCTTCCCATGCTGAACTGTTGAACACGAAAATCACTACTTTTCAGAAGCACATAAAAACCCTTGTATCCTTTTGTGTATAAGGGACACCTTCAATAACTTCAATTTTTTTTCTTTTGGTAAATAAAACACCAACCGAAAAAAATTAATATTATCCTTGTACACAGATGAATATAACATTTTTTTTTTGCGCTCCTGAAAATTATTGATTTTCATATTCATTAGTTTGGGGAAACGACGATATGAGGAGCTTTCAGAAAAGAACGGATCTTATTCTGGTGTTAAATAAAACAAAGAAGAGTTTTCCCCATCTCCAATCTCCACTAATATTTTGTTACCGTTGTAATGCAACTGAAATAAAGATTCTAATTCTGTTAATCAAAGTGCTTATGAATAGACGCTCCCCCAGACAGGCGCGATACTGAAATCGGTACTACTTATTGCTACAGAACTATTTGACTTATAAACCTCAAAATAGTGTAATACTATACATAATTATCAGGGATTTAATTATATAAATATCTCAATTTACAAAATCAATCTTGAAATGTTTAAAAATCGCCCAAAAATATTTTTTTTAAAACAAAAACGAATTTTTTACATATACATGAAATAAAAATCTTGTATTTGTATTCCAAGTATTTTCGAAACGAAATGGAGATACACTGCATGCATCGTACTTTAAACAATTAAATTTTCTTTGCTAAAAGCCATTATACAAACTGCGTTTTTAGTTATTTATAATGCCCGACATTATTCGAGAGCCACTAATTGGTGACTGAGCTGAACCGATATGATCAACTGATATGAAGCGGTTAGGTCAACCCTACGTTGATATTATAAATAAATTAAGTTTTTAAATAAGTAGTGATTAATTGAATACAAAAACAAAATATCTGATGTGGGCAACACATGACTTCCTTGTACGCCTATTAAATTATAAATCCGTGGTTCAAAAAGTGATACTGAATTTGGTTGCTAGTTTCCGAAGATTGACACTCGGCGTCCCGACATCCATCTATTGACACATACAAAAACACACACTCTTGTTACTGGAGATCTCACTCCGTTATTATATGTCATTTTCCTTCAGTAGGTAACTAGTTTCCAAGAGATTTCTTCATGTTCCGTGACAACAATAAAACTGTCAATATCACTGGGGATAAAGCATTGGAAATCGACAGTTTCGACATTTTAAGCGGAAAAAAACCACTTAACTAATATCTTATTCTCATGCTGCAGACTTGTTAATCTCACAAATGGGGAGGAAAGTGAGTATTTTACACTCAATTTTAACACTTAAAACAAGTAATAAAATGTTTAAGTGGAGTGAAAACAAAATCGGGTTTGTAACCTTTATTACCGAACCATATGATTTTTGTGTTTAATTTTAATATAATTTTTTATGTGTTTATTATGACCTTCAAGTAAAGTACCCTTTTCGGCTCACAAATTTTAATCAAAATCTAGTAAATTCATTCATATTGATATAAAAGTCCTATTTACCAAATTTTATATTATAATCTAATATAATTTTTGATGAAAGTCTAATATGACCTTCAAGTAAAGTACCAATTCCAGTCTTCCAATGTTAACCAAAATTTATTATATTATATATATATATATATATATATATATATATATATATATATATATATATTAATATTTAAGTGTTATATACCTAATTTAAAAAGTTTTGCATTATATTTTAATATAGTTTTTGATGATAATCAATGATGACCTTTAAGAAAAGTATCACTTTCGGTAATCATGTAGTGACCAAAAACAGAGGTTCACTAATTGATTTTTTAGCAATCCTAAATAGAAAATTTTAACTTTTTACGCCTAACCATTTTTGAGTTATGCGAGATACGCACGAACGTACGTACAGGGCATCACGACGAAACTAGTCAAAATGGATTCAGGCATGGTCAAGATGGATATTTCCGTTGAAATCTGAAAACCCAAATTTTTTGCGATTGCAGTAATTCCTGCACTTCGTACAAGGGAGTAAAAATCTATTTTTAATTTGATTACAACATACTGGTAGTATCTACAACAATTTCTGGAGCACACTCTAAGTAAATTTTTCAAAGGGTGCCTTTCTTTTGTTAATTGGTTCAGTACTTCACCTGAAAAAGGGATCTCTCCAAAATATACAATACAATATATATGATGATCTTCATAACTTTGAATTTTCATTCCGTATTTATCAAATATAAGCATTCGAAGTTGTCCAATATTTTATGAAGTTTGAATTTAGATCTATTAGGATAAAATAAAAAACACTATTATTAGGGTCATTGCAGGAGAAGATAAAATTGAAAATATACGATTCACATTTATTTCACCAATGATTTCTTTTAATACAAATATGAAATATATTTCGATTCTAATGTCTATACTTGGAATGAAAATTTATGTTTTCGATTACATAAACCCTTTATATAATAAAAGAAAATTCTGAAATAAAGAATCGGTAAGATGGTATAACAGCCTCAATGATAACAGCCTTGGCCGAATATTACATTAGCAGCACAGATCTATAAGAAAAGAAATCTGATAATTTATTTAGGATAGTTTTTGTGAAGTTAAATTTCTTTAAGTATCTTTTCTTTTATTAAAGATTTTTTTCATTATTATTTTAACATTTCGGGTACCGTGATAATAAAATATATAATGAATATCACACTCATTTTATAAGTTTAAATAAAGTAAATGGCGATGATGTAATCTTATGACCAAATACTAGTAGATTATGAATATATCCAAAACAAAAAAGGAATGAATAAGGAAATGGTGATTATTAGCAGCAGTCATGGAATATATAAGAGAATTTCCCCAAAGATAGAATAAGACGCCGAAGCATTGAAAATAATAATATAAAAACATCTTTTATCTTCATCAGGAAGAATTCTGAAAGAAATTTTACTTCACAAAAGTTACCCCAAATAAATTTAATATAATTGCGGATTGCGAATTGTAAGGCAAATGTGTAGGTAGTGGTTACAGATATGAAAATTTTCATTGTTTTATTCAGAAGCAATGGTTTCTCTAAGTTCTTTAAAACCGTATCCAGTGATTTCACCTGCTATTTCTCTTAGAATTCATAGCAAATAAATTTTTTATAGATGGTACCTTTAAAAAGTGTAACTTTGCGCAAGATTTTTGACTTTTTTTTTTTAAATTCTGCGTTTTTGGACCACTTATGATGTTAGAAAAGTCTGAAATTTACATCTCAGCCATCCTTAGAGTATATATGAAATTAGAAATTCCCTATTTGATATTTGTTTGTTTCATTTGTATTATCAAATAGTGAAGGAAAGTTTATGGGTAGATTGGGAGAATTTACACCATTTTCTGCAACTTATTATAATCACCTGGGAATCAATAGCTAGTGAAATTTAAGGCTGTCACCATTAATGAGAAGAACCATTAAGAACTTTAGATTAAAATATAAAAAAAGAGAGGTTTTTTGTGTAAATATTCTATGAAAAATATCATTTTTTTTAACTTAATATAAATTTTCCATTGCAATTAAGAAGCAATCCAGCAATAAACGTATGAGATAAGTTGTCTAACGGAAATGAACATGAGGAGGAAGTAAAAATCCAGATAATCTATGCTTATCCTTCCACTAAACTCTGCACCCATGAATCGAAAGATATATTTCTGTGCATTTTATATTAATAATGGGAAGAAGGAAAACTCTAGTGTTGTATTAGTGGAATAATTTCTATCTTAATATCTCTATAATCCTTTATTATTTTTTGCTACATCGTTCCACTAACTTTTCGGGGTACTCTCCCAATGTCAAGAACACCTTGAGAATCATTCTCTTCCCATACAGCTCTTCTTCGCCTTTTACTACTGCTGATGGGCAGCACTGAACAGTACAAAACTTTGGATGCCATTGAAGCAATGCAACATCTCATTTGCAAATATCGCTCAAATAATTATTGATTATTAATATTCTATATATTTCCACATCTGTTTTTTAACTGTTAGCTATAATAAATAACTATTACATCATTCAATATTGTTTTCATCTTTAACATACTTATTATTTCTGTTAATTATTTGTTCAATTTTAGGTTAATTTTTTATATTGGTTCTTTGTATATGTCTCTATATACCTACATTACTCCTTAGTATCTTTATTTTTAGCCCTGATGAAGACCTACAATGTCGGCATTAAATGAATAGTTACAACTATTTTATTTTATTCTTGACCGTCACACGGACCATCTCCTTCCTGATATACCATACGGTCAACTAATAAAATAATATAATTTTAAAAGTAGTTAAACCACTACAAAATGGTATCAGCTGCATTTCCTCCAAGTTTGAAGATGAATCAAAGCCTATTTAATTAACACAAGTGGCCATTATTGGAGCAGTTTCAGTTGCTGGTACATTTAACTTAATATAAATATAAAATTACTGAAATCTGCGAACTTTTTGATAATTTAACGAATATTTAACAGAGACGAAAGTAACTTTTTCTTTAAAAAAAAATGCAATAGTCGTTTAATTACAATTTAGGGAACTCTCATTCGATGGCCTTTGGCTGTTAATGATCCTTTGTCTTGAGCATCCTTTTTTGCGAAACTTACAAAGAGAGATTCGTTTATTAAAGTTCCAGGAACAGTTCATTGATTCACTCTTGAAAGTATAACGTTGATGTTCTGATGACAATGTGGAGGAGTGGAATATTGGACCTTAAAAAAGATGAGAAGGCTGATAAATTTAGTCGGTTGAACTAGGTAATATTATATGCCTGCTTCGATACTGGAGTCGCGCCGAGGGTCAAAGTCTCGATTTAGGTGGGCAGAGCATACAACAAAATCAATAAAGTTTTTGCACCAAATAATCATTTTAGGGATCACGGACCTCGAAAAGACTAATGCGCTTGGCTTCAATGGTCTCAGAGCGTTGTTCAGAAAACAGGTTTAATGGAGGTAAAATAACTTTGAATTCCACACATTTTATACATAAGTATTATGAGTATTTATATATAAATATATTTTATAAATAACTTTGAATTCCACATATTTTATATCTAAGTGCAGAAAAAAATTATGAAATTATTTGGCTCATGACGAATATAATGTCATTTTCTCGAATTGACAATATTATTTACATAAAAAAATTATCACTATTCCAAATGCTGGTTCCTGTAAAGATTTACTTTTCCGTTCAATGAATAAAACTTAATATTAATTAAAAAAAATCAAGATTAAAATATAAATTATATGATGTTTTTTTTAATAGTTTAATAAACGGAGGAAGATGATGTAATTTAATGTAAACGGATGAAGATGAGATACTGCTTTCTTCGGAAACTAGTAACCAAATTCAGGATCACTTTTTCAGCCACCGATTTAAAATTTAATAGGCGTACAAGGAAGTCATGCTTTGTCCACATCCAATGTTTTGGATTCATGGGTTCTGAAATATAGATTTGACGTGATTACAATACTTTTAGTACATAGTAGCGGTAGGAAAGTAAACATTTTTTGAAGATGGGATGCAAATTTTGAAATGTCATAAGCAAATAAATGAAAAACTGGAATCCTTAATATTTCTTACATGCCTTATGAAAAAATTAGAATTTCATCGTGCTACGGACTTAACGATGAAAAAATTAGAATTTCATCGTGCTCCGTACTTCACTGGGTTTTTCAGATTAATATAATCCAAGAACATCTTGTTTAGGAAAGATCTGAAGTTTTTATTTGTTCCCATTAGGCATAATCAAAGGGTTATTGTCAGGATTCACAAAGCATTATTAATAGTTAATAACGCCGCTTCTGCACAATAGAGGATTCTACTTTTGTGTGTTTGTTTTTATTGGTCCGGCTCTGTGGCATACTGTGAAAGAAACCCTCTCCTATGACGAACAATGAAATTGAGACCCTCGGACGAGTTCAGAAAAGAATGAAAAGGCTACAGCTTCAAGTAATATTCACCAGAGCGGGGGTGGGAGGAGAAACATAAAGCCAGGGCACTAAAGCCCAACTTCTATTGTGTCCCTCTTTATAGTTGGACCCTTCGTCGGTAGTGTCCTACACCTTCTTATCGGCAGGGGTTTATGACGCCTGTCGGAGGACATGTTTGGACATCACCGGATGATCCATCTCCAAGGGATGCCATTATTATTATGGTGATAGCCTATTAGATATTTATAAGTAATCTAATCTTTAAATAATGTTTAACTTTTAAAGAAGTATCATTTGCCTAAAAAAAAATCTAATTTGAACTTTATAAGATGAATCCAATACAATTAAGATAAGTATAATTACTTCAAAATTTGTCTTAAAGATATATTTGTAAACAAAACACAATGATATATGCTTACTAAAATAAATTATATGATTTTTATATAACATCGAGATGAAATTTATGCTTTTGGTCGGCTCAATGGTAAAAATGAAGCTTCAGTTTTCTAAATTTTTCAGGAGAGCTTGGAAATGTTCGCTAATATCCTGACTTGCTGGAAAATGCGGATAGCATTCTTGCAATTAGGTTAAATCAAATTAATTATGGTTTAATAATCTCAAAAAAAATCTATTCTTATTAGATAAAATATGGTCATAAATATCTTTAAGTTTTTCCTCTGTTAAATTTGTAAAATGATCATTTTAACTATAATAAAGAGAGTTACGGACTTTACTTAACCACTACATAAAACTTTTAATTATTACTGAAATTATTGCTATTAATTATCGGATTTAGATCCAAAATCTTATCATGATCGTTTTCCAAGATACATTGAACCAAATATAAACAAAATACATGTATTTCTCTTTTAGAGGTTTTTTTTTTTATTTTTCCCTCTTCTAATGTATTCGTTTGTTTGCCCATATTCTAGATTCCATTGTAGTGCTGATGTAGAATGTATATGAGCTCTTAAGTCTTGAAACCTCATACTAAATACTCAAAAATAAAGATATCATTATTATATCCGATATCGATGTTCTTGAACTCACCAGAAAAAGGGAAATACTTCTTTCCATCCATATAAACATCTATTGTATTATCTTAGAAGGTATGTGTATACAAGTAGGATAACACTATGAATAACCCTCTAAATTGAGGTTTATTGAGCATAACGTTGATTCTAAAACACGTAGGAACACAACAGTTAAAGTAAATCGCGTAGTTTAAGAACCTTACCGATGCCCCAAATTTAATATGAATCATTCCCATTTTATATACGAAGAGTTCCCGAATTATGAGAAATTTTAAAAAACTTTCATGGGTTTGATCCTGGTCAAAATTTTTAGTCCAAACAATTTTAAAATTAGATTCGTCTGAATATTTGAATATATGTTTTTTTTTATAGTGCTAAAACCATATCTGACGCTAGTTTCTAATAATAAACTACTGTTATATACTTCACTCTGTAGAAGAATACTGTTTTCATTATAAATAATTCAATGGACCCTTCATATCGCTTTATAAATCAATTATTTAGTTTTAAAAAAATTGAATCACTTTAAAATTTACTTTTTCTGAATCACGAATAATATTTTTATATTATTTTAACACTTGGAACTCGGCCTTAAATATTCAAAAGAAATTCAATTTACAATGATATCTCAAGCAAGATTGGATTACCAACCAGGTACATATAAAAATCTTTGTGATCAAAAAATAATAAATATAAAATTTTACACCACTATAAACGTTATCGTAGTAAAAACAAAATATTTTCACCCTATAATAACACTTTTCTGAAGCTCTACCAGCATCAAGAAAACCTCATAGATGCTATCAGAAGAAGGCGACTAACTTGCTACGGACACCTGTCCAGAATGGACTCTGACAGGTTGTCCCATAGGATCTTCAAGGTTGCTAACAAGGGCAAGGCCACTGTATTCTTGTGGATGAAGCAAGTAGAGAAGGATCTTCTCGGAACTGCATATTAATCAAAATGACATAGATGACCGGAATGACTATCATGTAACTGTCAAACCTGCACCTTTTATAACGCCCCTCACAGAAACTACCCACAGACCAAAGAACCAAACCAGGAAATGGTCAGAGGAGCGCAGGATTGAATTTAGCAGGAAAATGAAGGACTATTGGGCCATCAGAAAAGCTCAAGGCATATATAAGATAGCAGGAGCCAAACCCAGCACTCAGAACACCAATCGCGGCAAACAACGACTATGACAACCAAAAACATGGAGCTAAAACACGAGCATCGTGGTCCATAGATGGCCCTAACGAAAAAAAAAAATAATAATACTTTTCTAATTACATATAAATCAAAAGATCTATCAAAAGGCTCCATAATTTAATTACATCATTTTTTTTTTTTAAATATGGTCATTCCAATATTTAACATGACTTTTTTTTACTCTGACAATGTTATAGTGGTAGTATAAAAGTGTAATATTTACTATTTCTTGATCACAGACAATATTTTTATAATAATGTCGATATCATTGTTCAAACTCGAGATATAAAATAAAGCAGTTTCAGCATGGTTTATTTTTGTTTCTCAGCTCCTATAGCACATTGGATTTTTCAATTTTGAATCACCCAAAAAAAAATTGATCAGAATCGGCGAAGGACGCATCCTCCGCTCCTCTTGTTAGTTTTAAAAAACATTTAAGATTTTATATAATAAAAACTAATAGGAGTGTTTAAGATTTTCAACGTTGCACTGACTGAATGCAAATTGCAAATCTTCGATGCATGGGATACTACACCGAAACGTTGAAATCTGAAATGTGAGGCATATTGTTAAAATTAATAAAATAAAGGAAGTACTAAATAATGCTCACATTTTAATACTTAATCATTAATAAGATGTAGAGGTGTAGAGTACCAAACTTGGGAGTCACAGATTCCGATCACTTTTATATATGTTATAGGGGAGCGTCACCTCAATGCTTATGTAAAGTGGCAAGACGCAATTCGCTTTCGTTTTCGAGACATATCGATTTGAAATTCTACATGAATATTAAGTAGGAGTGACTGTATTAATTATATCGCATGCGGTGTAACCGAACGGTAAAGCGGTTGCTTTCCAACCTGAAGGCCATCAGTTCAATTTTCAGATGTAAGGAATTTTTTATTTATTTATTCTGTAGTTGTTTTTAAACATTTCTGATGTTTATAAATGTTAAAATATTGCATTATTTTTTTTAATTTAATTTAATATGGATGAAATTCCTCCCGCATCCAATCCTTGCAATCCAAAATCCTTCGAAAAATCCTTAATGCTCCTTATTTTGTCACAAATAAAATTATCCACAAAGATCACAATATCCCATTTGTTGCAGATTTAGCCCGAAATAGATAAACCTCCTTTAATTCCTAACTCCTTGCCCATACCAACCCTCTTGTTCGTAGCCTTTCATCCACATGTATTCCTGATAATCCTCAGAGGCCTCTGAAAAGAAGATGGCCACGGGATCTTCTAACTTAAAATAGACATGGAAGTGCTACCAATGGGTGGTTCCTTCACAAGTAATTCTCATGCCTTGTACTTCAAATTCACATTTACTTGTTGTATTATGTAATACAGTTGTAAATTTCAATAAATAAATAAATAAAAGAAAAAAAATATGGATGAAAATTTTTCAATTGAGATTTTTTTATGGTTTTTTTTATTTGTTTAGCCTTCCGAAATTAGGACTCTTACATTTATTGGTAGTAAAATACAGTAATGAAGGCGTAATGACGCTAAAATTTTAGCAGATTAGAAGTTATTATAATTAGTAGTTTTCGTTTATTTTATTATATCTTTCATATTATTAATTATCTTTCTTTCTATATTTTCATAATGTTTTAAATATCTTTATTTCAATTATCTATTAACATATTTTCCTTTATTTCTTGTTATACATATTATGATTAGCTATATATTTTTTTCATCATACTGTGTTATCTTACTGTTTGTTATCTTTTTTTTTTTACTGTTACTGGTGCTATCACTGTTGTTACATCTATTTTTATCTTGTTTTTTTCATAGCCCTGATGATGGCCTAAAACTTAGGCCGAAACGTCGGCACACAGTACAATAAGTTTTTCTTATTTTTGTATGTTTATTCATTAACCGCAATCCCAACCAAACTTCTCCGATATATATTTTCTCGGTTCAACCTTACTCTCAACATTATAAATAAATAATTCATTTCCATAGATCGGTTCCAATCTGTAATCGATAGAAATATATAATATAATAAGTAAATACATACATATATGCTATTTCTGAACCCCTCTCTTCCCCTAAGAAGGAAGAAAGGAAGCAGGCCCTTTGTAAAGTGAGGTGATACTATTATAAAATGAGTGAGGTGATCTTGCAGTTCACACAACTCGTCAAGCGAGAAACCCACAATCTATAATTATCAATACTTTACCTAAAAAATATGGAATTCCAAAACAAAAAATTTGTATGTACCAAAACATTTATCGCAGAAAAATGTAATATGAACACGACTATTCTGGATTGAAATTAACGGAATCAAAAGGAGAACATATAGTGGATGCCGAAGCTAAAACCAGAAATAAAGAAGTATTCAAATGTCACGTTTGGATCAAATATTGTGATTTTTTCGCACACGTTACGTAATGCACGGACTGGGAATCCTCATAATTTATAGATTTCCATTTTCCATTTAAAATATATTCTGAATGGACAAAAAAAAATATTGAGATAATGCAGTTGCGTAGAATAATAATAATGCAAGTAAAACAGTATTAAATATTTTATTTAAAGAAAACATATGCAAAATACTACAAACAAAATAATGAAATAAATAAATAAAGCAAATATGCTGTACCTAACAAAAATAATGAACAAAATACTGTTTTTTCTTTTAAACAAAATTTATTTTAAAGTATTAGCTTGCTTCAAAATTTAAATGTATTTAAATATGCAAAATGATGAATGCCGAGAGGGAAAGAATTCCAAAAGATTAAGGAGCGGATTGGGAAATATTTGTAAAGTGCTGCAATTCCGTGAGAACGCGGATATAGACCGGAAACTCGAGATCTTGTGGTTCTGGATTATATGGATGATTTGAATTAGAGCGTGTCAAAGACAAATGGAGGATATTGTGCAGAAATAGGAAGGAGTTCGAGAAATATTGTCTGCGGATGGAAGTTATAAACTGGTTACATGAGTCCCTTGGAGACCCAAAGACATATCTAACAAGACATATATTCTATAAAAGTCCATGGAATGAGTCAATATGCATTAATAACACTTTCTTTATGGTATATTATCGTTAATGACAGTAGACGAATATGACCAACAACCATCAAAGTAACCTCTTTTTCTTCTTACCGTTAACAAACACCATATCTACAACACACTAATGAATAACGTAATAACGGATAAGGCCTCGGTGGAAGGAATAAATCTTCGATTTGGTGGTAAGAGTCAAGAAGTGCATTTTTTTCACAAATTGAACTTTTCGTCAATCCCAATACTTCGGAATCTAATCTAGCGGTGAAATTGATACAAAATAAAAATATATGGAGATCAAATAAAAAAATTACATTTTAAATGTTTACCAGTACCTATTAATTATTAAATGGCATATGAATGAATGGCAGATGAACAAATTGGATTTAAATATGCATACACGATAAATGATGTTGAGAGGACCTCACCCAACAAATAAAAGTTATTAACTGGGGTTTGAGCGTCATTACAACTTCATTACTGTATTTATACTACTAATAAATGTAAAAGTCCTTTTTTCGGAAGGCTTAACTAATGAATAAAAACAATAGAAAAAATCACAATTGAAAACCTTTCATCCATATTAAATTAAATTAAGATAGAAAAAAATAAAATTAAACATTTATAAGCGCCAGAGATATAAAAAAATAATTAAAGAATAAATAAATAAAAAAAAACCGTTGCACCATCAGCTTGGATGGCAACCGCTTTACAGCACGGTTACCTTGCGATAGAGTTGATACAGTCACTCCTACTTAACGTTCATGTAGAATTTAAAATCGATAGGTCTCGAAAATGAAAGCTAATTTCGTCGTGCCAATTTACATAAGCATTGTAATGACCCTTCCCTATGACATATATAAAAAGTATCGGAATCTGTGACTCCCAAGTTCGGTACTCCCAAAAATCCAATTCGCCCTAGGAGTTGAGGAAGGAACTGTTTTATTTTATATCTCGAGTTCGAACAATGATACCGGCATGGTTTTCCATCATACAATTTGTTTTTTAGAGAATATTAGAGAAAAAATATAAACATTAAAAAATAATTTATTTTTGTCCGAATAAATTTAAAAAAGGATTTAAATTGTTAAGTAAACTAGCCTTATAGATGTTTCAAACTAAAAAAGACGGCAATATTTTAAATATCTTTATTTTCATAATCCATTAACATATTTTTTCTTTATTTTGGAGTTCGGTCTTGTCCACGGTCAAGGAAACATCGTTCCCGTGTTAGCTCATTAAAGGTTCGGAAATTTTTCACCTACATCATTAATATTTTTCATAGTTAAAGTTGTAGTGCTAGTGAGGAGAGTAGTGAAATTTGGTGAAAAGTGATCGAGCAGTTTTCTCACACTGACAGAGGAAAGTAGAGGAGAAAAATTGGACACTGGGTTGTTATCGATATTGCAAGTTAGAGCAGGAAGACCCCCACCTCCGCACTGCCAGGTATCTATCAATCAGCTGGCCCCTGTATGGATTTCATTTGTTTACGTCTTATCACAATACAAACTTTTATAACTTTTACGCAGATTTTTATTTTTACTATTATTATTATAATTTTTTCTTTTTCTCATATTTTATGTCTACGCCCCCAAACAGCACCAAGCGCCCAAGATCTTCTCCAGGTGAATTAGCCTCTCGTCCAAAAAAATCACCTATAGCAGAAGAGATGATATCGGAACAGTTAGTTTCGCTGATTAAAGAGGTAATGGCCAGGTGTGCTGGACGTAAAGTTGGCCCTCCTGGCGACTAAATTGGACATTGACTCGCTGAAAAGTGAAGTAAGGGCTCTCAAAGAGGAAAATATGTCCCTCAAACAGGAAATAGCCTCACTTAGGGCAAGCAATGCAGCGAGTAATAATCGCATAGAAGAATTAGAAATATTTTCGAGGCGAAATAATTTAATTTTTAAAGGGAAAAAAAAATCTCCCGAGGCAAACATGGACACAATAATCAGTGACTTCTGCAGTGACTTATTAAAAGTTAATGTATCGCAGGAAAATTTTCAAGTTTCGTCACTCGGAGCTATAAACAACCCGAATGTTCCTCTACTCGTTTCTTTCATGCGGCCCAGGGATAAAATAGCCGTACTTAATTCTTCGAAAATGTTGAGAGGCACTGGTTATGTTATCCATCAGGACCTACCACCAGTTACAAGAAGAAAAAGGGCAAAGCTTCTTTTAATAAGAAGAGAGGACGAAGCAGTGAGGGCGAATTACATGTTAGTTTCGGGTCACAGATTTACCTGGTGTGACAAAGAAGGGTTGCTGTATGCGGGTGAGGCTGGTGTCGCGAAATTATCATCTATAATTAACCAGGATGTGACAAGTTTTTTGGAAGCATTCAAATCAGGCTATCTCCCGAGGGATTATTTTTCAAATTTTACTAATACCGCCAATCAACTAAAGAATGAAGCACCCAAGCTGTCTTCAACTTCCCATTCCAAGTCATCCTGAGGATCACCGCCGTCTCTAGGACTACCACACTCTACCACCTTGCTTCTTGACAATTTTTCCATCATTTGTTATAACTTTTCAGGCTTGAAATCGAAACTTAATGACTCTCTTTTTATTAATTTAATTACAGGTTTTGATATTTTTATTCTTTTGGAGACTTTTATAACTGATCAATCTAAGATAATTTAAGATATGAGTGGGTCTCAGATCTCCTCCAATAAATTTGTTTCTGTATTTTTTCTTATTTTATTTGTTTATTTATTTTATTTTTTATTTGTTTACCTGTTTCTAAGCTATTGTGATGAATCATTTGTTTTTTAGGTGATAAACTATTTTATTTTTGTGTTTTTTCTTTTCTAGAGTATGTCACTTTTTAGTCTTGTTATTTAAGAAAGTTTATTTAATTTATTTATTTTGTATTTCTCTATCTTGTTTGTATTAAACTGTATATAATACTGAACTCTGGCAGACAGCATAAGGCCATTGCATTTATACTTTGTTTATTAATGCTTAACCAGCTATGTAAATGATTATGATTAATAAAGTATTATTATTAATTAATTTTAATTATATTTTTCTTCATTTCTTATTATTCACATAAGGATTAGCATATTTTATTTTTCATCATACTGCGTTATCTTACCATTATTTATTTAATTTAATTAATAAAATATATACTACTGAACCCCTCCTATAGTATACTGGATTGTAATGCTATATTTCTCTTCTTATCAAAAAGTTTGTAACAATTCCTATATTAGATGGTTTATCTGTGAAATGAAATTACAGATCTTAAAGTGACTCAATTTTATTGGACTGTAGAATACTGACGTGGCATTGGGAATACTTTAATCTATTACTTTTAATAAAATCCCTCAGGCTACTCTCCTTTTTGCTACTTTCTTGTGCTACTATGCTTTGGCTTTTCTCACTTCTTCTGGAATCTGCCATAATTTTTGAGATGTCACCAGACCGAAGTCTCTCGTTCCAGTGTCTCCATCTCTGACCCTATTCCCATAGATTATTACCCTTTGCCTATTCTCAAAATATTTTTTAGATCTCTTCATTCGTCTCAGGATTCAGAATTTTATTTTATGAGGACAAGCCCACACATTGCCTGCCTTCCTAGACCTTCTTATCTAAATTGCTAGGGTGGAATTTCTGTGAGGTTCGATTTTCTTGCCCCGAAAAGAAGTATGGATATTACTTGTTTTCTTTTACGAGCGCTTTCTTAAGGCCTGTTCCGATCTATGCTTCTGAATGATGGACCCAAGAACTCATGCTACTAAGATTCGAGAGGCAGATCCTTAGAACGAGTTTTCAGCTATTATACTTGGCAGTAGAGATCAAATGTATAAATAGTAAGCGTATATTTTAGTATAAATATCACCATACATATACAGGTTGGAAGACATTGCTAGAATTCTTGATGAAAACCAATACGCCAATAGGAGAATCGACAGATTGTAGTGGCAGCATATACGGCACACCACGAGTTGTAGCGCAGGAAAGATAAAGAAAAGGAATGTAAGTAAGGTATACAAGTATGGCTAACAATTGTTTTATTTTGTATCTAGTTTTTGAATGAGAACATGTATCCTTATCATTTACAATTAAACTTTAAAAGTTTAATTGTAAACTGTAAAATATATAACTCTGACCTTGATACCCATACATATAAATGATTAATTCTCATTTTGCCTGGAATATACAATAAGGAACCCCGCTCAAAGAATATGAGACTAGACGATACTCGCTGATAGCTAAGTGCGCGATAGTGGTTGGACAAACAGGCGGCGGGCGGTGGCTGATCCATGCTGAATAGAAGCAGCCCTCCAGGTACCGTTTGTCCCCGCCCTATTGTCTTCCAACTCCAGTGCCTATTGTCTGCCTCGGGCTAATTTCACTGCCTCCAGCCCGAGTTCATCTCTAAATATGTAAATTGTGCTGTCAATAGGACTATGTGCATGTCTATTCCACACAATATCTTTTCTACTTAAAAAAAAAAAATAAGTTACCATTGTAGGACGTGTAAACCCCTGCGTTAAAAATTGATATTCAAAACGTATAATGAGTTCTACATTTAGAATATATAACAACCATATTTGTTTAGAATATTTCAGTAAAAAAAAAAAAAACTTTGTAAAGGGATTAGAAATTTGTGGTTGAAATGGGGTTATCGTAATAACATACATTCATTCATTTAATGTTTTGATCCATTATTTTGAGAGAGATAAAAGTTTTTATTGAGAAATAATACAATCTGTAACACTCAAGGTATTAGCGATGAATCCATTCATAGCATATATACAAGTGAAAAAAAAGTAAATAAAGAAATAATAAAAAGAAATAAATAATATAAAATAAAAAGAAATAATACAACATAAAAAGAAATAACAACAATTGAAAAAAATACATCACGAATGAAAATAAATAGATAGACAATTAAATAATACCAATTTAAGTAAACAACAAAGACAAAGAAATTTTTTAAAAATAATCTTGAACACGTTCATATCTATATGCAATATTTGCAATCTGCCGAGGGAGCTCCGAACAATTATTTGTCCCACGCATGTGGATGAAAAAAACAGAGTCCAAGGAGACTAGAATGCTTCCCATCCCGCCGCGTCACTGGTATTAAAAACCAGTGATCGATCCATTAATTTAATAAGGATGTTAATAAGAAACATTCAGTATTCTTCGTCCAATTATGTTCCTAGAAGTAGGGTGCTCACAGAGAATGAGGATTTTCAACTTCAATTTCAAATTCACGTTCAAATTTTGGGTGGAGGAGCAAAATATCACATTTTTGGGTTGTCCGGTGGACGTTTGTTTGAAGAAGAAATTGAAAAAAATGTTTGCCAAAACTAAAATTATATAAGTTCATTGTATTATAAATTACAAAAATAAAAACAATGCAATCCGTTATATATAAGTTATATATATATATATATATATATATATATATATATATATATGTATATATATATATATATATATATCCGTTATATTACAAAGAGCAGAAGACATGCGTAATTTTGGAGGGGGGAGTCCTTGACTGAAGGGGGACCTTTGCCGAGAAGTATGTTGTTTGTTGAGATTTGAAACAGAACGATTCCATTTCCTCTATTTCATTTAAATTATGAGTAGAATACGTCATGTGAAAGTTTATTAATATCGAAAAAAATTTAGTTCTGTTTCTATCTAAATATTCGTTAATAGTTGTTGGTGAATAATTTTCTCGAAAGAATACACGGATTAAATTAAAAATATGTTTGGTATAATACTTGGATATTGGTATATAGGTTCTATTAATCTGAATGAAATAAAAAAAAAAAAAAAAAAAAAAACAGAAACCATTACAGCACGGATTAAAGTTGAAAACGTTTTTGAAATTTAGTTTTAATCTCTCGACAGTTCTTTACAGACTGTTCTTGATTGTTGAGGCATTCCAGGAGAGTAATGGATGGTTGGAGCTATATAGAGATTTTGCTAATGGGTTAGGATGATAGAAAATTTAGGATTAATGCCATGATTTAAAGTCTTGTTTATAACATGATTGTTCGGAGGACTTTAAACTGAAAGGATTGTCGAAAATTTAGCTGTTCCCCGCAATTCAAGTACGTATGTCCAAATTGGTTTCAGAACGGTCTTGTAGATTAATAGTTTTTTTTCAATTGAAAGATGAGATGCTCTGTTCAGTAGTTTATCTATCTGCCCAAATCGGCGATTAATTCTTTTCTTAAAGTCTAGCATATGGGTTCCATCTTAGTCATTTGAAAAGTATAATAAAATAATATAAATTTTATTAAAAAGTCATTTAAAAAAAATGCATTTTTAGACGGTTCATAAATTATTTTGACAAAATACCACAACATATTTTAAATTATTTAGAACGCATTGCTGTATCATTGAATTATCCGAGTTAAAGTGATTTTTCACGTCTAGGCTCAACCAAAAATAAATAAATAAATAATCTTAAAAAAATTGTCTGAGTCTTTTATGACAAGATTGATATATAGGCATATTATGTGAGTTCCGGAAATGGAAAGGGTAAAACATATGTATAAACTAAAGTAAAATCAAGCTTGGGAGATCATTGTGAAAGCGGAATTTATTTTCAGATAAAAAATAAATAAACTCTATTTTGTTTTCTAAATAGTTAATAAATTTATTTTGTTTCTAATATTTTATTTTTGTAAATTGTATTTGTGAATGCCATCAGGCTTCAGATTTAATTAAAATATCTTAATTTCAAGTGACTGTTCTTTACTTGATTCTTTACCATGTGTGCAAATTTAAGAACAGCACTTACTATATGATATGCGTTGAACATGAGTTTGGATGACTGCATTGAATCGCGTGCTTAATGTAAGGTAATGTGGGATAAGTGCATTTTCGGATTAAGTGCGTAATGGTCTCGTTAAATCCTGAATTGGTAAGAGCTGCCCTTTAAGGACCCTGAAGCCTAAACAGTGATGTATTAGAAATCAGCGACGTAAGTTCGTTAAGGTGAAGTATAACGAATTGTAAAGAAACATATTAGTTCCAACTTGTTGATAAAGTTGTGTCTTTCAACTTCTGCTGTACAGCTTTATCTGTGTTTATCTAACAGTAGGCCTGTTTTTTTTTTGTTTTTTCTTAAACGGAGCTGATGTTGTTCTTCAAAATACTCTATGATTTACATTTCTCTCTGACATTATTCCATTTATAAGTTACGCTGCAAAAAATGATAGTACAGGTAAGTGCAGACCTCTGTTGTGGGACAAGTGGTCGTGGTATACACTTACTGTTACTAGCATGTTTTGTCGAAGCAACTACGAGCTTGTTCATTAAACCAATAATAATAATTTTTTTTTTAATTTATCACACATCCCCCACACAACTCAATGAAGATTATAAAATGTGAATCTCAGGCTAGCTTTAACTATGTTGGAAGATTTACATCAGTATAATAATCTGAAAACCGCATTATTTCGCACTTGCTCCAAAACCACTCCTGCTTGAATAATGAGTCTTCCAGGTATCTCGTGCGCACTTACCCCTTAAGGCAGGGGCAAGTGCTTTCTGGGTACTGTTGAATTGAATTATCAATCTCATAGAATTTGTACATTATTGAAACATGGGTTCGAATGAAATATTTAAACATAACCGTTTAAGGGACATCTTTTAAAACAGAGGAAAAGTTTAGCTTCAAAAGATGTCAACTAATTCAAAAGGAAAGGTTTAACAGTCATTTATAGTCGAACTTTGTAAAATCTAGTATGCACTTACCCCAAATCACCTCACAGTACTCCAAAACAACAGCTCGATCCCTACTATATGAGGTATCCTAGTTTTTATTCTGGAATTTTACAATAAAAAACCTAATAATTGATGTTGCTTGATCGACTGTAATGGTATTATGACGATATTAATAATCGGGATGCAGTCAAAAAAGTATATTTTTTATTATACAAGCCGACGCTTCGGCTCAATTCTGTGAGCCATCCTCAGGGCTATTTTAGGTTGAAGTGAAATAGCCTTCGAAAAGCTTTATAACTAAAATAGCCCTAATTACTTACATCATTAAGCTGAATCGTCAGCTTTTACAATAAAAAATATACTAGGTTGACTGCATGCCGATTATTTATTTCATAATAAAAATCTGATAGTAGATTTTGTCTCTTTTTTTTTTTTTTTTCTTTTCGATATCTTGCTCTCATTAATTAAGGGTCATTTTAAAAATTTATACAACATTGCAGTCCATAGGTTTCGCTTTATTTTGAACTTTTTCTTGTCAACTTTAGAGATTATTTATAATTCTACAGACAAAGGAAAAGCAATTTTTACAAATTGGCACTGGACAGCTAAATTCTAAGATTCAAGCTAAAGAGTAAAAATAAAAAAAAATAAAAATTATCTCAATTTTGTTGAAGATGGTTTTTTTTTTCCTGTCCTTGACCATGCTGTAACATCTTTAATTATTTCTGTATAGATAAATTTATTTTCATGATTAATATCTTATCGATATGTTATCTGTAGAACTTTTGAGAACTGGAGAACTATAAAAATTATTGCTGGAATATCAGTTTATCTAGTTTTAGTAACGTTTAAAAAGTCTTCAATGAGTGCTAATTTATGAGTGTTATATGGGTTTGAAAAGGATTTATGGAAATCTTTGTTCTGTTTGAATGTAAAGGTTGGTAAAGAGTAGCCATTTTGTTTGAATTTAACAGTAGGTGTGTGTTTTCCAGACCAAGTTTGATTCTAGAGAAAGAAAAGTTTGAAAACCAGAATAGCATAGTCAGTATGCCAATTAATTTTTATCAGTGTTACCCTGATAATTTACTTTAAATGCAATATTTTGAACATTCGTTCAATATAATTTCCAAGTACATGGCATTCTTACTCAGTTAGCATAACCTACAAATGCCAAACCACATTGTTAGCCATTTATTAAATGTGCATGCCCAATTTGTCAGGAATGTTACTGGTCACAAGCGTTACCTTTAATGAGAATAATTCCAATTAACCTCCTTGCGAAGCAGGAGGGTGTTAAAATTAAGATATTTTAATTAAATCTGAAGCCTAAAGGCATTCACAAATACAATTTACATAAATATTTAGAAACAAATAAATATAAATATTAGAAACAAAATAAATTTATTAACTATTTAGAAAACAAAATAAAGTTTATTTATTTTTTATCTGAAAATAAATTCCGCTTTCACAATGATCTCACAAGCTCGATTTTACTTTAGTTTATACATATGTTTTACCCTTTCCATTTCCAGAACTCACATAATATGCCTATATATCAATCTTATCATAAAAGACTCAGACAATTTTTTTAAGATTATTTATTTATTTATTTTTGGTTGAGCCTAGACGTGAAAAATCACTTTAACTCGGAGAATTCAATGATACAGCAATGCGTTCTAAATAATTTAAAATACGCTGTGGTATTTTGTCAAAATAATTTATAAACCGTCTAAAAATGCATTTTTTTTTAAATGACTTTTTAATAAAATTTATATTATTTTATTATACTTTTCAAATGACTAAGATGGAACCCATATGCTAGACTTTAAGAAAAGAATTAATCGGCGATTTGGGCAGATATATAAACTACTGAACAGAACATCTCATCTTTCAATTGACAAAAAACTATTAATCTACAAGACCATTCTGAGACCTATTTGGAAATACGGACTTGAACTGTGGGGGACAGCTAAATTTTCGACAATCCTTTCAGTCTAAAGTCCTCCGAACAATCATGTTATAAACAAGACTTTAAATCATGGCATTGATCCCAAATTTTCTTAACCTTATTCCATATAAATCCTCTTTATTACATCAGAACCGTACCTATCATCCTAACCCATTAGCAAAACCTCTATATAGCTCCAACCATCCATTACTCTCCTGGAATGCCTCAAGTAGCCCCGAGACCTTTTGTAAATATGCTTTTGGAGTCCTGGCAATGGCAAGCTCCTCCACTCATGCCGTGAGCGTCTGTAGCTCTATTCCCCTCTCTCAGTCTCCACTGGCTTTCAATGCCAATGACGCGGCTGGATGAGAAGTGCTGGGATCTTCTGGAGCCCTGCTTTGCCATCCACATGCGGTGGCAAAGCTTGGTCTGGCGTTCCCTGGGCAGATTGTAAATATTATAAACAGGTATGAATGTGATGATCTATTTCATTTTTATTCAACATAAATTTTATTTCTCTTAGTTGTTATTCTGTTATTATTTAATGATCTGTCGATCTATTAACATTGTGATGTGCATATCATTTTTAATTATTGAAATTTCGTATTATGCCGTTTTGTTTATTTCTGATTTATTTCATTATTATTATTTTTTCTCTTTGTATATGTTGTATTAATGGTTTCTTACAGCCCTAATACCTATTGCCTTTGGGAGTGGCAGATTGTATTCTATTCTATTATTCTATTAACTTCTGTAGCTCCCAGTCACAATGAATAACTTCCACCCATCTCTATTCCCAGCCAGCGCCTTCACCTTGCTCCAAGTCCTTTCTGCCTGCACCGCATCATTTAGTACGGATCACCTCCAGGTGATGTGACGTCCTTTTCGGCGTACTATTTAGGGGTTCCAATCAAGTATGGACCTTTCCACTGCTCCAAGCTGTTTTCGGAATGTATTGCCAATCCAGTTCCACTTCCTTCTTACGTCTTGATCAATTGGTCTCTTTCCGTCTCTGCACCAAACCTCTGAATTTGAGACTTTTTCGGGCCATCTGATGTTTAGGATACGGCAGAGACAGCGATCGGTAAATAGATACATCTTTCTGGTGACACCCTTTGTAATTTACCAAGTTTCCTAACAATAAAGAAGTACAGACTTTACATTGGTTGTGTAGAGCCCCAGTTTCATGCGCACGGACACGCTCCGGTTTCTCCAAGGGGGGTAAAGCTGGATGAACGCAGTATTGGCTTTCCGAATGCGTTCTCTGACATCTTCGTCTGTCTCTCCTTTCTCGGAGACGAGGCTACCAAGGTAAGGGAAGACATGAACTCTTTCATAGTTTCTTTATCTCTCTGGAGACTGTCCTCAACACTTGGGTTTACTCGCATCTCCTTCGCCTTTTTGGTGTTTATTGAGTGGTCAGTCTCTTCTGCTTCCTCCCGGTGTTTTTGGAATTTAGCTTTGATGTCCGAGAGCTCAACAAAGTCAGCCACCAGCAAACTCCAAGTCCTCCAGCCTCTGGCTTAGTATCCACTGGATTCTCCGCTGCCGTCGACCCAGTACTCTTCTCGATGGATTATGGCGTCGACTACGACGATAAATAGAGTTGTGGACAGTACACATCTCTGCCGCATACCTGAATCTGTCTTGATGGACAGTTTCCCCTCATGCAGAATCCTGCAGTCGAAGTCCATGTACTTCTCCTTAATAATCCTAATGATATTCATGGGAACTCCTTACTTCTCCGAGGTAAGCCTCACATATTCTCTGTTCACCGAATCGAAGGTCCTCTCGAAGTCTATGAAGGGCTAAGTGTAAGGAGGACTGCCATTCTCTAAAGAAAGAGTGGATGTCGGAGGAAACCTGGCAAGAAGTGGAGAGACGATGGTCTGCGAAACAGGTATTAAATATCAGCAAGACTCGGCAGCAGAAAAGAAAAGCACTCGAAGAGTACAATGCTGCTAACAGGCAAGCCAAAAAAGCCGTGAGAAAAGATAACCGGATGTGGATAGAAAAGATGGCATAAAATGCAGCACATCGGGGTGATGAAAAGGAACTGTATAGAATCACTAGGAACTTTCAATCCAGGAAAAAAATTTAAAAAATCAAAAAAAAAAAAAGAGAGGGCAGATTGCATTATTTCTCAATAAAATTAATAAAGTAACTGTTGATGATTGAAAAAAGAACAGATGTGTGCGTCTGTTCAAATTGTTTACCTTATACAAGAAGCATTACAGTTGGGTTTTAACTCGAATGTAGTGAAGAAGGATATAACAGGTGAAATAAGTTAAACTGCAGCGGGTTGGAAGTGTGGGAGAGAACTGGAGAGGATTATTTACCAAGATCTGGTCTTTGTTTGCCTCCAGCGGATCACCTCGTTACACGAGCCCTTTACCACTCACTCTCTCTCCCTTATTCTTCTTTGAACTCTTAACTTCTGGATTAGCAATAGTATATAAAATGTGATACTTATTTGATTTAATAGGAATAAAATAGTGTGTGAAATGGAAACTACAATTTATTTATTTTAGTTTTTATCTATCTCAATTAATACTCTCATCTATCGAGAATAAAATATTAATTATTAGGGCATATCCATCTTCTTTTAGACGATCTTCACAGATTCATAGCTTTTTGGCTGTGGCAGGTAAATGCATTTGGAGTGTTTTAGTAATATGCTATGACATAGTTCTTGAGTCGCCGTATTAAACTTTTAATGCGTGGCTAAAGCTTTTGGAGCTATTCATAAAAAAAACCACAAGCATGGACCATATCTCAAATATGTATCTCTGTCTAGAAATTAGCACACTTAATACTTCCTAATACTATAAATTACTTTCTCTTACCTATATATGAAATATATAGTATGGAGAAGTATTGCGATCGTGAAAAATTTCTAATTCGAGTTTTCAACGGAAATACATGTTTTAAGGTGACTCCTGAATCCAAATAACCAAGTCTCGCAAAAAGGTATGTGGTGTGTGTGTGTGTGTGTGTGAGAACAGTCTAGCTCAAAAACGAAAAGTGGTACGAAACTGAATTTACGTATTTAAGATAGATATATTTTTGGGATGTTACAGCAACTCTTTCGTCAAAATCGATTAACCGAAATCGGCTCTTTATATAATCGATTTTACAGTTTATTAAAATTTTCTCGAAAACGGTTCTAACGATTTTGATGAAACTTACCTAAAGTCTTTTCCTTATGCTCTTTAATTTTTCATATAATGTAGAACATGGCCGAGGAAACGCAGAGGAAAAAGTTATGATGAAAAGAAAATTTAATTTGCTCATAACTTGAAAAGTATGCATTTAATGGTAAATTATATATAAGATTATATAAAAGGTAATTAAAGTGCCTGAAGAACAAAAAAGAAATTATCAAAATCTGACCAGCATTTGCAAAGATACAGGGTATCGGACTAATCGGAAGTGCCAATTATATTATCTTTTTTACAATTTAATCGAAAACGGCTTTAACGATTTCGATGAAACTTGGCTAAAGTATTCTACTCAAAGCCTTAAACTTTTCGATTTTGTTGTACATCAGGGAGGAAATTTAAGGAAAATTTTTTTGATGAAAAGACGATTTTATTCGCGTATAACTCAAAAAATATTTAATGGTGAATTATAAGGACTACAAGACCCTAGATAGAAAGCCGAGCGGATCCGAAAGGAGACGCGACCGAGCCTCCTCCCACCAAGCTGCCAACCTGTTCTTAACAATACGCTTTGTAATAATTTAATGTAATAATATAAATGTAGAAATTAACTTAATGATTTCTACTTTTATGTTATTTAATGAAAAAAAATGTTTTCCTGAAAATTAAATGGAATTTCCATGGAAACTAAACCGAAACTTTTATAATGTATTTTCAGCTTGACAAACCAAAAATCTATTGGTCAGTACAGAATTGTCGTACTAAAATTGTTTAAACAACTAATTTTATGAAAAATGCTTGAAGAAATGCATTTTTCTGAGTTTATGTCAAGTAGTGTTTATGTGAACTATTTAGAATTATGTTAAAAAGATTATTATTATAGGGTGGTAAGGGAAAGTTGTGTGATGTGCGCACCGCAGCAGATTTTTTTCTTTTGTTAATATAATATTAATAATTATATCCGAAAACCTGCAATTATCCGACGAAAATCTAGAGTCGAATTCGGAAAATTGTCTTCCATCATATTAGCTTTTGAATAATCAATTCCTAATTAATATTGTCTTTTACGAAGAAAATTAAAATGAATGTAAATCATTTGTCCGACAAATTATGAGCGTTGCAACGCTCTGAATGGTGTCATTGTGAATAATTGCTTATTATGGGAGGAAATTTTTAGATATAGTATTTACCTGTAGGCTGGGCCTTAAATGTATATTATATTAGTTATTTATATGTTTTAATTAAACAGAAAATGAAAAACTACTGTTACGCATTTAAAACTAAATTTTATATTTTAAAACTGCTTATTTGCAACAGAATAAAATTAATATTATATGAAAGATACGCGTCGGGCTTTCAGTTTTGCAAATTTTACTAGCAGTTCGTCAGTAGGTAAGTATTAATTGATGGCATAACATCTTTTTCTATTGAATTTAAATTTCAGACTCTCAAACGACAAATTTGTCTAAATATGCACTGCAGAGAAACCATTCTTCTGCATAACCAAGTCCGTTTTAATTACACAGCTTGCCCCACTTCGCTGGCTCTGCTTGTAGGACTTGGTTATCTAAGTTGTCCATGTAGCTGATTAATAATGCATTTCATCTTATTTCGCACTTGTCACCTTTCTGTTTCCAAAGTGATTTATTATGAGTAATTACAGGATATTTAGATGAACTTCTGTGAAAAATTATTTTTAAAGTATAAATATAATTTGGACTAATTAATCGTTATATTCGAAATTTCTTCTTACCCTGTGACATTAGAATCATAATGTTTTTGATGTGTCATCTGCTAAAGCTCTGATCAATTATTTTTTTTTTTTTAGGCTATTTACTAGATCTATGAAGTTTGATTTATTAATCCTTGAATTATTCTAGCCAATAATGATTCATTTGAAGAAAAATATGAGAAATGCGCAACGAAACTGGCAAATATCTGGATTAAATATAGCAATTGGTCTAGATCTATTCCTTTTTAATCAAAGAGTCCCTGGAGTTTATGAGTTGTTAAATATAGTGTGCGAAAGTCTAACTGAGGTTATATCTTCCGATCAGTCAGTAAGGAGTAACCTGTGATGCAATTTCTTTGAGTCATTTAGTGATAATAGATTGAAGAATAAAAAGTCTTTTTAATTTAAAATTATTTAGTATAGTTTTTTTGTGTTTTCAGTACGTATTAGATCAACATCACTTATCTGGCAAGGCCTACAATATCGGTAGTTGCCTTAATGTGGTGTAAGGTGATGAGCGTAGTTTTTAAACCGGACCACTGCTTCTTTATTTAAATTATTTTCACGACGTTGAGCAGACCCGTTTCGGACCCAAGAATTTTTTTTTTTTAGCATTAAACTTATGATTCAATCGTTAGAGATACTTACTAGTACTATCCTCGTTAGTATACTATTAAATAAATAATTCTTTTTATTTAAAACTAATGAAATAAAAATATACTTCGAGATATTCAATATATTGTAGCAACTCCTTGGAATTTATCCACTAAGAACGGTATACAAACAGATTTGTATTGAGGAACATTATAATTGGGGACTCTCGAGAAACGTTTTATTTTTACTTATTTATTTTTGTATTCATTCTATTCTATTTTTTATGATAAACCCTTTATAAAAGTAAAATTCATAAACTTTTTGATATCATTTGTCCATATGAAATTATTAACATTTTTATCATTTTCTTTTACATTACATAAATAGATCCATTAAAGAATATGACACATCACTAAAGTTATTACTATAAGACGTGTTAAAGAAAGAATGAAAGAATATTACAATAATAATAATAGTAATCAAAATGAAAGCAATACTAGAGCATCAATAAAAATGAAAGCAATACTAGAAAATCAATAAAAATAATTACTTCAATTTTGTTTGGAACATTCACATATTCTGTTAACAAATAGAAGTGGAAGATAATTTAAAAAAAAATTGAACATTTCAGAAAATAAAAATATCAATACAGAAGTAAATAACATTAGTAGACATTACATGCCGACCCTCTCTAAATTGAATATTTTTTGGTAAAACCGTAAAAGTTCAATTGTTATTTAAGGGAGGAGTGATTCACATTTGAATAAGCTTGGAGTGACTTCTCTAGCATGATATTTTAAAAAAACAAATTTCAACATTAAAGGCTCAATAATAAAAAAAAAAAAAAAATGTGCTACCAAATAAAAAATTGAAATAATGAAAACATAAAAATATTTGTCGACCAAAATCAATCAATTTAATTACTTGGAGGAAAAAGAAACCGAGGGAATAAAATAATGTTTTTTTAATTTTTGAAAAATGAAATAGCAAGACCTTTTTGGTTGGATAAAGGACTAAGTATTTTAATTTTTAATTTATATTTTATAATATATAAGATTTGATAATAAAAAAATTTAAAGCTGTAAGTATTTATTTTCGTGATTGGAATGGCTAGATGAATAGTAGTTAAAGTATTGTTAAACTAACTAAAGTTTTAACTAATGACTTACTTTATTAATTAGGGATTGATAAATTAAATTGATCCTTCTATACCATTATGCGGATGTCAACTAACTACTTTATTGATTGTAAAACGTTTAACACGTATTGTAAAACGTATTGTTGCATCGCCTATGCTATGCGTATCTAAAACAAAAAGGAACCTTACCTCTCTATAATTATTGCGAAAGAAGTTATTAATAGAGTGGGAAAGTTTGCTGTGAAGTTGAACAAACAGTGGCGTGCCATGGTCCTTTCTACTTCAATCTACCCCATAGCGAAGTTTTGGCTCCAATCAGCTTTGTGGGCCATCAACATCTCCCACATAGTCAATTCGCTAGAGGGCTTTTGATGAGTGCAGAGCATGCCAAGGGCTATCGCTTATAATATCTATATATTATAATAGGTAGAGCAGGTAGAACATCATTCTTATTGGATAGAATCAAATAAAACAATGAATATTCTACTAAATACATTAAAATAATTCCTTCTCTTAAAATGGATATGAACTAGGCATAACCGTATTACATGACAGACTGTGTGTGATGTGATGATGTAACTGGTATCAGATATCAGTGTTACTGAAATTACGAAATAAAAATTAAGAAATTTATTGATAAAACAATCTCATTTAAGATGAGCCAAGTCCAATCACATGATTTTCCTTACCGCTTCCAAACAAAATACCCAAATTGAAATACCCAACAGAGGTATTAAGTAAGAAGTACATGTTCCGCATACGATCAAATGATTAAAGGTAATAGGGTGTATACAAAAAAATGACCGTTTCAAGTATTAAAATAAAGTGTTTTTGTTTTCTTACATAAAATTTCTTCTAACTTTCGAAATATAGTCCATTATGATCTATGGTTAGTTGCCATCTAGCTGTCCGATACTCTGCCGGGTTTCGACTGCAAAAAGTCTTCAACTCCAATTTTATCCTCCTCCAATGTTTGAAATGTTTTCCCCTTAAGAAAGTAAGCCATTGCTCGGAAAAGATAATAGTCCGAAGGGGCAAGATCAGGGCTATAGGGTGGTTGCGGTAGAAGTTTGATGGCTTCCATTTCCAAGGTGAGCGCATGAGGAACTTCTATCCATGCTCGCTTCTCTTTACCTAATTGGAGTAAGTGACGATTCACTCTTGACTAACTAAGTTCGGAGGATAGCTGCCGAGTACTTTTTGTGGAATCATGATATGCGTGTCGTAGAGCCTCGCTGTCAAGAAGCGAGTATCGCTTTCAAATTTGGCGAAGCACCTCCTCACAGTTCGCTCACCAAGGTTAGGTTCCTCTTCAACTTCCCATATCAAAGGCGTGGCTTCGTTTATCATTGGTTGAAAATTTCCTTTTCCAGGAAATATCCCTTTTCCAGTAACGTCGCAGAATTACTCGAATTTCATACCTCAACGTCACTTTGATTGAAATATTACTAAAAATGCACTGAGCCTCATAGAGAAACATTATGTTTAGTAAATGATTCAGTATAGTATTAGGATTAAAAAGATACCAATAACAACAACATTATAATTAACAATGATGTAGGAAAAAAATAAAGTTCATTTAACCCTTGAAACGGTCCTTTTTTTTTGTTATACACGCTATTATATTAAGAAAACCTGTGACAAAACGATAAAATCCTAGACGATTTGTAGAAAAGAAAGAACTTAAAAAATGCCAAAACCTACAGAGTAAATACTTTTGAAAGATTTACAATTTTTATATCACTCAAGTGCTTATAACGTTATTAGGTCTAAGGTAATTATTTTTTTTTATTCAAGAATTATTGATATGTTTTCAACAATTTATAGATATCTTTTTAAGTTGCCCCGTTTAGAACTCCTTTAGCTCAAAGAATTGATTTTAAAAAATACAATCGTCTTCAATTTAATGAAAAGGGGCACGTAGCTATTAAGTATGTATATAAGTATAAATTCAATTTTACATACCTGCTGATTGCCCCAAGTATATAAATAAAAATAAAATATTTGTAGATTTGCTAATACTTCAAAGTTTGCTTTGCTCAATGAGTAGAAATTCAGGTGAACCTAAGCAACAATATTGATAGGTCTACAGTAATGTGGCAACGGAAAATCGACTTGCTTCAAGATAAGTATTTGTTTTTAAAGTATGCGACCTTAAAGAATCTGCTAGACTAGAGTTAACAATGATAATAATAATTAAATACTATGACAACAAATATAAGCATAAAAAAATCTGGTGCAGTGCGCGCATCAAACAACTTTCCCTTACCGTCCTATAATAATTATCTTTTTAATATAAATTTAAAGAGTTCACATAGACAATACTTGAAATAAACTCAGAAGCATTCACTTCTTCTCCCACTTAAGCACAATAAAAGAATTTTTGAAACAATTTTAGTACAACAATCCTGTACAATACCTGTATATTTTAACTTTGTCAAGTTGCAAATATATTTTAAAAGTTTCTGGTTTAGTTTCCATGGAAACATTTTCTTTCCATTAAATAATGTGAAAGTAGAAATTATTAAGTTAATTTCCGCTTTTGTATTCTTAAATTACTTTGCTACAGAGTGTATTGTTTACAACAGATTGGCGAATTAGTGGGAGGAGGTTCGGTCGCATACATCTTCTTTCGGATGCGCTCGGTTATCCATCTATTTTATGCTCCTCATAAAATACACTGTTTCTTTGCGAATACTGGTCCAATTTTGATGATTTTTTTTTTTTAGAAACTTTAATAACCTTTCATATAATTCTGTACATAATTTACTATAAATTGCATGCTTTTTAAGTTAAGCGCAAATAAAATATTCTTTTCGTCATAACTTTTTTCTCTGCACTTTTTCGTTGATATACTGCATAAATGAACAGTTAAAGGTCTTTGTGAAGAATAATTTAGGCAAGTTTCATCAAAATCGTTAGAGCGGTTTTCGAGAAAATTGTAAAAAAGTGTATAATCCATGATATAATAGCTATTTCCGGTTAATCCGATGCGTTGTATCATTGCTAATACTGGTTAGATTTTGATGATTCTTTTTTGTTTTTTAGATGATTTAATTACCTTTTATTAAAGTCTATAGATAATTTACCGTAAGATGCTATGCCCAAATAAAACATTCCTTTCATCATAACTTTTTCCCTCGGTGATTTACTACATAAATGAAAAGTTAAAGATCTTTATGAAGAATAATTTAGGCAAGTTTCATCAAAATCGACTGATCACATATGCACAGACACACAGATCATTTTGCGAGACTTGGTCATTTGGACTCAAGAGACCTTAAAACGTGTATTTCCGTCGAAAACTCGAATTCGAAAATTTTCACGATCGCAATACTTCCCCTTACTCTATACTTCGTATATAGGTTAGGGAAAGTAAAAATTATTATAAGCATGCATAAACTAAGATAAGAAAGAAACAAATAAAACGATCTATACTAAATTATGCTTTAAAATTAATTTTAAAAGTACAAATACAAAAGTCAAGATAAGAAAAGCAGAGCCAAAAATCATCTTAATTAAGGATTGATAAATTATTTGCCACTTCAATAAATTTTTTTCATTGAAAACTAGTTTCGAAAGTTATACATTCATCCCCAGTTCTAAAAACACACAAACAAATTCAAAAATAAGCAATTCAAAATATAGTTTGGTATAATTATACATACTAAATTCGATTTTTATAAATCAGTATTATAAAACATTCATGAATCATGAATTTAATTAAGACAAGAAATCAAATACATGTTGGTACTCACTAAGGTTTAAATGGATTATATCAAACAAACAAGTTTGTACTGGGTTTCTTCTCGCATTGAACTAACAATGAACGAAAGGTAGGTAGGGTGTTCGTAGAAGAAACCAGGACAAACTTTTCTATTTGATATAATCCATTTAAACCTTGGTGAGTACCAACATGTATTTGATTTCTTGTCTTAATTAAATTCATAATTTATAAATGTTTTATAATACTGATTTATATTAATCGAATTTAATGTATACAATAATACCAAACTATATTTTGTATTGCTTATTTTTGAATTTGTTTGTGTGTTTTTAGAACTGGGGATGAATGTATAATATTCGAAACTAGTTTTCAATAAAACAAATTTATAGAAATTGCAAATAATTTTTCAATCCCTAATTAGATTGATCCTTCTATACCATCATGCGGATGTCAACTGAAAAATCATCTTATTAAAATAATATACGTAACAAGATTGAAAATCATTATAAGCTAAAAACTATTATAAGCAACAGCGATAAAAATTAATTATCAACGTATTTATTCTTTTTTTTCAACTAATTTGAATAATTAAATTAAATTAAATGAGCGTTAAAAATTAAATTAAACTACTAAAAAGACAAGTATGTGTACTTTCTTCGGCCTTAAAGAACCTGCCAGACTTGAGTTTACAATGAACTTCTTTCTCACTTTAGAATGCATTACGGTTATTTATGTTTGTTACCAAGAGATTTCTTCGTGTTCCTTGACAACATTAGGACTGTCTATGTCACTTGATAAAGCATTAGCAATCGGCGGTTTCAATATTTTAAGCGGAAGAAACCTTAACTTATATCTTATTCTCCTACTACAGACTTTTCATCTCACAAATGGGGAGGAAAAAAAGTATTTCACACTCAATTTTAACATTTAAAACAAGTAATATAATTGTTTAATTATAGTGGAAAAAAAATCGCGTTTATAACCCTTTTCACCAAACCATATGATCTCTGTTATTAATGTCGATATATATTTTGATGTAAGTTTATTATGACCTTCAAGTAAAGTACTCCTTCCGGTTCACTGATTTTAAATAAAATCTAATAGATTATTTAAATTGATATAAAAGACTTATTTACCAAATATTAGATGTTTTACATTAAATTTTATTACAATGGATGATGTTTTACAATAAATAATTTTTGATGAAAGTCTAATATGACCCTCAAGTAAATTACCACTTTCGGTTTGCCAATTTCAACCAAAATTTATTATGTTATTTATATTAATATATAAATCTAATATACCAAATTTGAGATGTTTTCATTGTATTTTAAAATAATTTTTTTATGAAAATCAGTAATGACCTTCAAGTAAAGTACCATTTACGGTAATCATGCAGTGACCAAAAAGAGAGGTCCACAACTAGATTATACTCTAATCCTAGATATAAAATTTTAACTTTCTACGGCTAACCGTTTTTGAGTTATGCGAGATACGTACGAGCGTATGAACGTCACGACGGAACTATTCAAAGTGGATTCAGGGATGATCAAAATGGGTATTTCTGAAAACCGAAAATTTTTGCGATTACAATACTTTACTGCGTACAAGGAAGTAAAATGGATAATTATTATAGGGTGGTAAGTGAAAGTTGTGTGTACCGCATCAGATTTTTATTTTTAATTATTAACAGGGAAGACTATAAACCGCAATGCATTTTATAGACCGATTATCCTTAAAGAAATCTTTTATAGAAGTGAAGCATTTACTACTTAAAACTAACTCAAGCATCCTTCTAATTAGTTCACATTTCGAGTTCGCAGCGACTAAATTCTTGTTTTATTGCGGACGGAAATCCTCAACGAAGTGCCCTTGGCGTTGTCCTCTAAATTTTCTACAATGCTGACATTTCTACCACTCCCGATACTTTGACAGCAACATTTGCCGACGCTACATCCTTCTCATCATTATCTTATCCATATATTGTACTGGTATTGCTTAATCAGCAAAGATACCCCTCTCATATTGAGAACAGGCGTAGTTTCGGTCGATATCTTTGTTTCATCCTAGAAATCGCGCATAAATGGAATTTTCAACATTTCACAAGAATCATTTCAACAGCAATGTTCAATCTCTATTCTATTCACTCCTGTAATCCTCTACGAAGTTAGAGACGATAGTGGTCTTGAAATCTTGTTTTAAATATGATAAGAGTTATTGCAATGACCAGTTTCTCTATCCAAGTTCCAGCCGTCTTCGGTTTTCGGCTGCATATCAATGTTCATATCCGACTACCATTGGCTGCAATTACAGTGCCGAGTTGTGGTTGAATCTTTGCGATCTTTCTGACTTCTTTGCTATCCAATGTGATAGAAGGAGCTTTGTTTGGAAGTATAAAATCTCAAGTGCCCAACAAAAAAATTTCAAGTACCCCCTTATCCGCTCGCTATAATGGCAAGGACACCCAGCATCCTAATAATCGTAAAATTTCTTTTCCCTCATAAATAGCTACATTTACTTTCACAAATATGTAGAGACAGGGTGTTACTGAACTCTTTAAAACTATTTAGAAAAACTTATTTATTGCCTCAAAACAAACATATTTCGTTCGGTCAACATGGTTTACTTAAAATAAAATTAATTAAAAACTAAATAAAGTAGAAAATTCAGGATTGGAAAAAAGGTGAAGTTTATGTGTTCAAAAATGTATATAAGATAGCATTTTAGAGTTTATGGAATCTTGTCAATACGGCGGCTGAAAAACCTATGATTCAGTGTAATTTTGATTTTTAACCTCATTAAGTGAAAAACGGACGAATTTACAAAAATTAACAAAAAAAAAATAAACAAAATATATAAAATTAAATCTTCCATTGCTTCACACACACCTTTTATCTAAAAATCTGGCGCGGTGCACGCATCACAACTTTCCCTTACCGTCCTATAATAATTATCTTTTTAATGTAATTTTAAAGAGTTCACATAAACAATACATGAAATAAACTCAGCAGCATTCACTTCTTCACATCTTCTCCTATTTATATACAATAAAACAGTATTTAAACAATTTTAGTACGACAATTCTGTATACTACCTATATATTTTAAGTTTGTCAACTTGAAAATATATTTTAAAAGTTTCGTTTTAGTTTCTAAGGAAACATTTTGTTTCCATTAAATAATATAAAAGTAGAAATTATTAAGTTAATTTTTGTTTTTGTTTTGTTACATTAAATTATTACAGAGCGTATTGTTGACAACATATTGACGGATTGGTGAGAGGAGGTTTGGTCGTATCCGTCTCCTTTCGGATGCGCTCGGTTATCCATCTAGGGTCTTGTAATCCTCAAGATTCCTTTTTCTTTTGATTTTCAACAAGATTTTTTTAGATTCCTTCTAATTCTTTGATTCCTATTTTAGAGAATTCTGCTACCTTTCATCGATTTTATAAATAATTTACTATAAAATACTTACTATTTGAATTATAGGCAAATAAAATTTTCTTTTCTCAATAACTTTTCTCCCTGAATTTTCTTATTGATATACTACATATTTAAAAAATTAAAGGGCTTTAAAGAGAAGACATTAGACAAGTTTTATCAACTTATCAAAGAGCCGTTTACGAGAAAATTATAAAATCCATGATATAATTGCCACTTCCGGTTAGTCCGATGCGCTGCATCTTTGCTAATACTGATCCCATTTTGATGATTCTTTTTTTGTTTTTTAGATAATTTAATTACATTTCATACACTTCTATATATAATTTATCATAAAAGGCATACTTTTTAGGTTATGCGCAAATAAAATATTCTTTTCATTATAACTTTTTTCCCTACCTTTCCTCGGTGATTTACTACCCATATGAAAAGTTGAAGGCCTTTATGAAGAATAATTTAGGATAGTTTCATCAAAATCGTTAGAGCCGTTTTCGAGAAAATTGTAAAAAAGTGTAAAATCGATTGTATAAAGTGGCACTTCCGGTTAGTCGATTTTGAAGAAAAAGTTGCTGTGACATCAGATGCATGTGCCTACCTTAAATACGTTTTCAGTATCGTAAAACTTTCCATTTTTGAGCTAGGCTGTTCACATACACACAGACTCACAAACAAACAGACCCTTTTGCGAGATTTGGTTATTTGGACTGCGGAGACCTTAAAACGTTATTTCCGTTGAAACCTCGAACTCAAAAATTTTCACGATCGCAATAGTTCTCCTTACTATTTTTCTATTTTTCTATTCTACTTCGTATATAGGTAAGAAAAAGTAAAAATTGGAGAACCGGAGAACACAGAAGAATGGAGCCGACGGTGGGTGACGACACCGTTAGGAGCTATCTCGAGAAAGTACTTCTCCAACGTCGGACAGCGACTGGATGTCATATGGATCCTTGCGGACTACTGAATCTCAAAGCTCCTCTCGGGGCATGGAGGTTTCCATCCAAAATTCGTTGAACATGGTAACAACATCTAACCTTAATGCTCCTGTTGTCTGTGCCTCCTATGAGGGACTAAGGCCAAGCTGTCGAGGAAGACAAGGCTCTACGTTCTAACTGAGAGCAATCTTCCTCAGCTAATGACCAAGGAGAACTACCCGTACTACAAGTTATTTTGTAGGAGTGGAAAGAAATAGTTGGTCCAACCCAATTTTCATTGAATAGAAGAGAAGGGGCTATCTCAGAGAGGCTGTCGGACAATGGAACTCTGGAAGACGAAAATGGCTGAACAAAACCGAACCAATAAACCAACAATGAAATACGAGCAAGCTGTGTGCACAGAAAATTTTAAAAATGAAAAATGTTTTACTTGTTGCAGTGGGTTGTAATCGCTTAAATCTCTCTCCCCTTTAACTATGAGCATCCCACTGCTCATACTGCTCATACGGGAGTAATTTTGTGGTACTTACATGCTCTCTAAGTTATATCATGACAATAGATTCCAATATGTCTTTCATATTAATTTTTATTTTTATTTCCTCGTTCCTTTAAATATTTTTGTGCTAAATTAAATTAAAAATGTCAGCTTCATTATCAGGAAAATCTTGAGAATATTTTAATGAAGAAAAAAGATGAAATATGATTACTTGCTTTTAATTAAGGAAAAACCAATAAGTATTTCTAAGTCTTATTTGTTGTAAAGAAAGGCTTAGGGATGCTTCCTTTCATTATCGACCAATTATCCGACTCATAATTACATTTCTCAGAAGGAATAATAATTTTCTTATGAAACTAGTAAATACCTTGAGAAAGAATTATTAAGGACCGTATTTTCATACAGCTTGTATAATTTGTTATATCAATTAAACAACTTTTAAAAAAATAAATAAAAAAACCGGCAAACTATTATACAATGGCATATTATTAATTATTATTATTATTTATTTCTTAAATTTATTATTAATTATAATTAACATTATTTGTTTTTACATTGAGACATAACGTAATAAAAGCATTTGTGTCAGTAAATAAAAATAAATAATATATTCCAGTGCGATATACCAGGACTAATAAAGAAAAAAAAATTGGATTTTTAATTTTTTTTTAGCCGTGGTATAATGATTCCAAAACACTTTATATTTTTCTTCTATAAAGGACTGAGATATGTGTGTATCAAACCTCTAATCGGATAAAATTGTTTAAGAAATGGAGGATGGTCATGTCGAGTTCCGAGGGTCATCCTTGGGTGGCTTGTGACTTTGGAGCTAAATCTGACTAAATATCGGCCAGCTGATCTCTGAGGAAAGGCGCGAACGGACAGATTTTTTTTTTATTATTCGATTTTTGCATAATACTGAAACGTAAAACCTCAAAATTTGAGGGAATCAATATTTTGTCATGGTCGATTGCAAAGGTTCATTATTTAAAATAATAAACCAAAAGCAAACTATTTTTTTTTTTTAAACTAAAATAAATTCATTCAAAAATTAATTGCTGAGAATAAGATGACCCTTCTTTATAGAAGCGTTCCACTTCTAATACAAGAGTTAAAGAATTCTAAAGCCCTTGTATGAAAAAAAAGTGATGATTTTGTCTCTTCTGAGGACATTGACACTAAAAAAAATAATCAAAGTTTTTTACAAAAAAAAGGAATACAAAAAATTAAATTATGGTTTATCAATCCTTTCGAAATTGTTCCTTATTTAAAATTTAAACGACCTTATTGTCATTGGGAACCGTAATACTTCATTGAAAATTAATGAAAACGGAGGGCTGTGATAAAATTTAAATGAGAAATATAAAATATTCTACCACAATTTAGATATATGCCTTAACTATAAAATTTGATTCATTGTTTGGACTAGTTTTGTTTTTTTTAAAATATTATGAGAGCATTAATTGTAGTTACTGTATTTTCAATGCTTTTTAAAACTACTTTGGCCAAATTAAATTCACGTGGATTGGAATATAGATCAGGGAGGGTAATAAACCGAAGAGGATAAACTTAAATTAATGAGAAAAAAAGAGATAAAAGATTCTACAGCCCTAATATGGGGTTTTTATAGCTACAACTCGTATTACATGTCATTACTCGTTATTTAATTATCTTCAATAATATTGAAATCAAGTCAGATCTACCAACACCCAGTCATTGATTTCTGCTTATAGACACACAATTTTGATTTCCACGAGTTCTAGTTTTTAAAAGATTGTCTAATTGACGAAATGTCGACCAGTTATTTATTTACTGCTATTTGAGAGTCTTAAGAGTATGTTTAGAATCTTCCAATGATAACTCGATAATGATAATTGTCTCTCTTTATACAGTTTTTGCTTACTTATATTATTAATAATTTATTAATATAATAATAATTTATTATATGATAGTTTATTAATATCATTCATAAAAATATTAATTTTCGTAATTTTTCGTAATTTTAACTTTAAAATTACATATTACTTACTAACATTTTCAGCTTAATTTATTGGCTATTTTATCAATTTAAGAATAAAGTAAGAAACCAATTTTTGAAATATTATTTTTTTAAAACTAACTGAGCTTCAACAACCTAAATTATATCTTAGACACAAACTATACTTCTTAGGTTTGAGATTTGATCAATGGGAAAAGAAATTTGATAAGATAATTACAATACTATACAATTGATCCATATTCTATTTGTTCAACCCTACAATTTTTATTTTATAGCTAAAACCAAATTTAGGATCTGAACAGAATTAGAATGTTGTGGCTCATGCAGTTTAAGAGAAAAAAATATTTCAAACGAAAATGATGCTTTTATTTTATTTTTTAATTCTTAATTCTTTAAAGCGCGGTTTTTCTCTAGATCGACCTATTAGGCTACCTTCTTAATGCATAGCCCATTCTCCAATTTCAGTCATAGAGATTTTAAAAAATGATGAACCATCTGAATGAGGATGACTATTTTTTTCTGTTATTATCCCTCTTGAGGCCAAGATTTCGTTCTCACGTTGAGGTTTCATCAATTAGTGGGTATCTAGTTATAAAATATATAATGGTAGTTTTGTCACTCCCTAGCCCTGTCACAAATCTGAGGCTGTGATTTTTTTTTTATAGGCCAATGGCTGTCATTTTTTTTAAACATTCTTTCAAGTACCTATTGTTTTAAAACATAATTTGAATTTTAGATGGAACTCACCAATTACCAAACCATTTTTTGCCTCTGTCACACAGTTTTCCGTCACTCCCTACCCCGTTTTCGAAATGTCAATCAATATACCTCAAAAAAGGAAATTTCGTACTGAGAGGTGAACAGGCAATGTAGGTAGAAAAACATGCGGTTTCTTTTTATTCATTCAGTACCAAAATGAAAATAAATGTAAAAATGTTTGAGTATTTTTATTGATGGTCACTCCCAAGAGGCCAACAAAACCAGTACTGGTAAGACTTATGTTTTGCATTTACATAATTTTGTAGTACTTATAAACCTTTGTAGGACATATATGCTTATCTTTGTTAAGCTTCTCTGGCGTGCATAGATGAAAAATGGTTGATTTGTCACTTCCTAGGCTGTCACTACCTAGTCTCAATGAAAATTCTTAGGAGATAGGGAGTAACCATGATGGCAAGAGAGGGACTAATGATTAATGATCTTTCAATATTAACCATTTAAATCACAAAAAAATTATTTTTTGAGCAAAAAATAAATAAATATTTATATGTGTATATATATATATATATATATATATATATATATATATATATATATATATATATATATATATATTGTATATTCTCATTTATATTCTGACCCAAATCTATACTGTAATGATAATGCATTAATGAGTTTTTCTAATTCAGTTTCATCACTCCCTAATCGTTATGTGCGACTCCCTATTTAATCGCTTATGTCACTCTAATATAGAATAAAACTTAAAATAAAAAAATCGATATCAGAAAAAATACGATATTAAATGTGTAATTTATCAATCTCTAATTAGAATGATCCTTCTATACCATCATAAGGATGTCAACTGATATTAGATGCCTGCTTCAAAAATAATCAAAAATCGAAATACTCGAATTTGATTTCCGAAAAAAATTGATAACTAAATAGCATCAAATTTGTAGGATGACCCACATCACACAGAGTTATAAAGATGTTCATTCCTGATTGAGCGTAGTCGAATTAAATTTCCTCTTTAACTTCTTGACGTGAGCTCTGATCACGAGTCCGTTATTATTAATTATCTAAGACTTCTAAAATTAGCCCAAGAAGAGAAACTCTAAGGCGGTCTCTAGGCTCAGCCCAGAGGCTTCGATGCTGATGCTTCTACTCAGGTGTGAAATCTCCCTTTGCTAGCTGCGGTTCTTGACTAATCGAGTGTAAAGCTCTATATATATATACGCTACAAACTGCGCTGTTAAAAATCGATTGCGACCAAGTTGATTTGTCAAATAGTTACGTCGACTCATCCTACGCGAAAATTATTGTTTAAATGTAGTCATTAAATAAATCAAATAAATAGCATTAAGCTCATTGAAGAATAGTGCTTTTCTAAAAATCTGTAGACAAAATAACTGTCAAGATATACCTGCTTGATTATTTTTTAATTCCTTGTACGAAGTAAAGGAAGTATTGTAATCGCGAAAATTTTCGGTTTTCAGATTTCGACGGAAATATCCATATTGGCCATCCCTGAATCCATTTTGACTAGTTTCGTCGTGGCGTCTGTACGTACGTTCGTACGTTCGTATTTCGCATAACTCAAAAACAGTTAGCCGTAGAAAGTTGAAATTTTGTATTTAGGATTGTTGTAAAATCTAGTTGTGAACCTCTCTTTTTGGTCACTGCTTGATTACCGGAAGTGGTACTATACTTAAAGGTCATAATTGATTTCCATCAAAAATTATATTAAAATACTATGCAAAACTTCTCAAATTTAATATTTATAATTTATATATTGATTTAAATAACATACTAGATTTTGGTCTAAATTAGAAAACCGGAAGTGGTACTTTACTTCAAGGTCATATTAGACTTTCGTCAAAAAATATATTAAAATATACTGTAAAACATCTCAAATTTGGTAAATAGGACTTTTATATCGATATAAATGTATTTACTAGATTTTGGTTAAGATTCGTGAGCGGAAAAGAGTACTTTACTTGAAGGTCATAATAAGCTTACATCAAAAATTATATTTAAATCAAAAGAGAAATCATATGTTTCGGTAATAAAGGTTACAAACGCATTTTAGTTTCCAATTCAATTAAACATTTTTATTACTTGTTTTAAGTGTTAAAATTGGGTCTAAAATATTAGTTTTCCTCCCCATTTGTGAGATCAACAAGCCATCGTGAGAAGAAGATATTAGTTAAGTGGGTTTTTCCGCTTAAAATGTCGAAACTGTCCATTTCTGATGCTTTATCCAGTGATATTGACAGTTTTATTGTTGTCATGGAACATGAAGAAGTATCTTGGAAACTAGTTACCTACTGAAGGAAAACGACATATAATAACGGAATGAGACCTCCAGTGACAAGAGTGTGTGTTTGTGTGTGTTTATATAGATGGATGACGGGACGCCGAGTGTTGTTTTTACTGCAATCTTCGGAAACTAGTAACCAAATTCAGTATCACTTTATGAGCCACGGATTTATAATTTAATAGGCGTTCAAGGAAGTCATGTGTTGCCCACATCAGATATTTTAAATTGATGTAAGGCGTTGATGACCAACAGGCTTCACGCCTTGGCCTCCAAATAACTAACTAATTGATTATTTTTAAATATTTAAATATTGAATAATTATATTCTAGCTCATTATAGGCTTCTGGCCAACATCTTTTATCCCCTTTAAAGATTCGGAAAATCTTCATTTGTACAACTTTGAATGTGATTTAAAATCGAATATAATATTTGTCTTCTTTTTTCGTATAAAAATACTAATAGCTGTTCTTTATAGGCTGCTTAATAAGGAGATAGTTGATTGGTTAGTAACAGGACCGGATCTAGAGGAGGGCAATTTAGTAGGCGGCATTTCCAACGATTTTTGTTTTTTTAAATCATTTATTATATTTTTTTATGCTCAATTTGATTTAATACAAAAGAACAAAGCTCAAACAAACTGACTCAAGGCTTTGTATTTGGAATCTTCCAATTGTGTCCTTTCAATTTTAATAATATTATTTGCGATCTCAATACAAATTGTAAACTAATAGTAATCAAAACCCGATCCGAATCAATATTCCACGTTTGAAATAGAAGACACGAGACAATGATACAATATATTGTGTGGAAGTCTCGACAGACGAGATTTCCGTTTATTAGCTATGAGTCTCCTCCTCTCAAAAAATTTTTTATTATAATGATGTGACTTATAAAGAATGTGTTAGAATTTATTGAAGATTTTCACTTGGCACCTTCTTTGTAGGGAGTGACTAACCTTGAATTTAAAAATCGTACGTAGAAATAAATATTTATCGAAGAACTGGCCCAAAAATATTAACTGTTCAAAGTTATAATATAACTGAAATCGTAACAAGAACTCTTCGCAAAAATTCAACAACGCCTCTTCCTCTTGTTTTTAACTCATGATCAAAACTCCGCAAGCAGCGATCCCAACAAGATCAGTCATATATCACAACTTTTTTTTTTTGCGATACCAACCTCAGATCCAGGTTCCTCACTTCAAAAAACATCATCGAATCAATTTTAATCGGTGGAAAAAATCTTTTAATTTTTTATAATTAAGCGTTTTAATTTTTTTTCCGTTTATGATAAAAGATTTATTTTTCGAGTGAACTTGATTTGGTAGATCAGTTAAACGATTTAATTCATCCGAAAAATCTACCAATAAACACGTTGAAAAAAAGAGTTCGTTATTTGCAGTAATACCATGGAATATGTGTGAGTGGTAATATGTAGAACCCTGCGGATATTATGGAGCCCCTTAATATCTAGGTGGTAAGTGCTAACGGGTTAGCAGTATTTACCCCAATCTGTAGCAAAGGAACTCTAATGTGCAGAACAGATTGATGGTTCAGTTTTCACGGGATGTTTATGTTAAAAAGTTCAATTTTTTTTTTAAACTTTAAGAAGATAAGTTCGAACTGTTATTTTTGTTATGTTGCCAAAATAGTGGTAGGTATCCCCACTCTACATTGATTCAAAGGGATGTATTGTGACGATTTTCAGTCCTGAATCTGTTCTTCAGTTTTCCATTTTTTTTTAAATATCTAAAAGAATAAATAAAAATAATCACCCGATCCTCAATCCAGAACCACCGATTTGACTTTTTTGATAAAATTGAATTCTGCTCGTTTGGTAGTTGAAGGAGCGCAAATTAATAATTTGAAGAGTAAAACTAATATCAAAGCTAGTAATTGCCATAGGGAACAATATAATTTTTTGAAATTTCTAGTACTGGTAATTCAAAAACAAAGAGCGATTCCACATCGGTCCAACTTTGTCCAACTATAAAATGTGAAAAAAAGTGGATTATCATATCATGTCACTTTGAAACACATTAGGAAATGTCTAGAAAGCCTAGCTCTCCAAAAGACAATGAGTCAACAATTGAAGAATTCAAGACTGCGTGCAAGCTAGATTATATATATATCTACACACACACACACACACCTCTTCCTATATATATATACTTCTTCCTATATATTATATCCCTGTACCTATTCATTTCATATAATGGGATTGGCTGTTTTCGATTTCCTTTTGTTTCTTTACGATCCCGATTACTTACTGTTGCAGCTAGAATACACCAGCCCTATGTTTAGTATCTTGACTTTTGTCCGAATTCATAAATGGAAATTTAGGACTTAAAGGCCTAAGCGGATTAGCAGATTCCTATGTAGAAGACCTTAACAAGGAATAATTTCTTTTTGAAACTGAAAGTTCCATACGTCATGGGCTGGCAATAGAGAGAGGCTTGGAATTTATAAAAATTAATTGGAAGAGGTGTATCCCAATTTTACTACTGCTTCAAGAATATTCATCAAGCTGAAACTGATTAAAAGTTATCTGAGGAATACAATTGCTCAAAAATGGTAACAAATCAACAAATCTGAGTATAATCTCCAATGATAGCAAACGAGCTGCTCTCTTAATTTATAAGGGAGGTCATAAACATTTTTGCTGCAAAAAAGATCGGAAAGTGAATTTTTATAGTAATTATTTTTACATGATCATCATTTTATTTATTTTTTGTATTTTTACTTGTTTGATTGGTTTCTTTCATTTTAGACCTTAGTTCAGTCAATAAAATGTGTTAATTACGTGATATGATGATATTTATTTCGGAATATAATACCTAAAACACAATTATAAAAAATTCATTTCATTATTGGGTAGACCGATGAAAGAAGGTATGGCAAAATTGGAGTGGTTAAAAATTCCCTGGAAAAAATTCTAGATCCGGCCCTGTTTAGTAGGTTCAGACGCTATAGTGTGCTTGTAAATATTGTGTTTACTCTTGGCTGTTTCTGTTTTTAGCAACGTCTCGAATAAGTGTTTTTCCGTAGATTTATATTACATTATCAGTATATTGTAATATACTGATTTATATTAAATCTAATTTAATATGTATAATAATATCGAACTATATTTTGAATTGCTTATTTTTGAATTTTTTGTGTATTTTTAGAACTGAGGATGAATGTACATCATTCGATACTAGTTTTCAATAAAACAAATTTATAAAAGTGGCAAATAATTTATCAATCCCTAGTTAATAAGTGTAAAAAGCTAGTGTGTTTCAGAAGTTATTATGTAGATATTTTAACTAATGAGTTAAACTTACCAGGAAATAAGAGAGAACTATATCTACAAGAAGGAAGATTATTCTTATTTATTGGTGATCTTTCTTCATTTTGTTGGTGTTTCAGTTATTAGACAGGTATTGCAGAGGTCGTTGATTGTGTGATGGAAAGGATAGTCACAAAATCACAATATTGGACTACATTTCTGTCGACTAAAGCTGAAGTTCATGATAAAAATATAATGTAGTATGGGAAATTCCGATTAACTACAGATGCTGGATCTATAGACTGTACACAAATTGAATCCTAATGCCAATAGCTTTCGGAGAATATTACGTTTATAAATTTACAAGCAAATTGGAATAATGAGAAAAAATCAACAAGCATCAGTGCAGCGTCAACAATGCAAGAATCTGGAGGAGCTGCTTGGTAAGAAATGCGATCACCTCTTGTTCTTTTTACTTGGGGGGAGGGCAAAGTTCTGGGATAACTAGGCTTAGTATCAATATCGTGAGTAAAGCGTGATTTGGATGCATACATTCAAATGTTCATGCATAACAATTATTTGACTATATATAAGAAAATATAAATATACTATATCTTATATAATTATAGAATATAAATATATGTTATGTGTATATATATATATATATATATATATATATATATATATATATATATATATATATATATATAAGAGGGTCTCGGTTTGGCCGAGCGGGCTAAGGCGCTTGCAATAGGTAATCAAAGCCGCCCAGATTTGGGTGACCGGCTACCGAGGAAAATCTACCCAGCTTGCGGCGATCCTCCCTCCCCCCGGACATGTGAGGCCCGTCAGCCTACTGGAGAAAACTCACAGACACCGGGTGTAGGAGTGATGATCCTATCCCGTGTACCTAAATTGTGAATCGAGTTGTGGTCTTCCAGGATGTTAAATAGCCGCCCGGAGTTTTGGTCCATGAACGGTCTGTTTCTGGAAAAGAAATATAGGTCCTCGTGCGCCTGCTGACCCCGAACAGCCATAATCCGTGGGTCTAGACTAGGGTTGGAATATCGGAACGCGATATATCGATATCGGATTTGAAAAACCAATATATTATATCGTTATCCTAACACCCGATATATCGAGATATCGATATTTTGCACCGATACATCGGTGATATTGATATTTTAAATTTTATTATTTTATTTTAATTAGAAATTTCCTTTATTCTTTATCATATTTTTAATTTTATCCGTGAGCTGTACTTCACATTACAGCTTAATTATTTAATCAATCTAGGACTCTGTCTCTGAGCTGTTGTAACTTCCTTACTGTTAGAACCCATTGGCGTCACTAACGGTCAGTTGCTTGTTGTTCATTGTTGTTGTTGTTGTTAGTGTGGTGATACAAGTGAAAATACAATTTGAAAACCAGTTTCCTAAACGAACAGAGAAAGTAGTCCTATAAATATTTGTTATACATTTAAATGTGCATAAAACATTTTTTTTTTTTGTTACACAATGTCCATATCCTGATTCAATGGTTTTGGAAATACTTGTTGTTGAACTGCATAATCGAACTTTGTATATTTGAAAAATATTTGGTGAATAATGAAATATGAAAACAAATTTACCAAAATGTCACGCAACAAGAATGGATATAATTTGGACCGATTTTTTAAAATTAAAAATACGTGTAAAATATTTTTGAATTTTGATTAGTCAACATATCCAAGCAAAATGTTAATGTGAATAGATAATTAATGTGAATAGATAATTGAACTGAATCAATAAATAGACAGAATGTAATTTACAAAATAAAATGGAAATAATACAATGAAAAGTATTATAGAGGGGAAATGTCCCAAAATTTGAAAACAAGATTAAAGCAGCATAAGACAAATTTCAAATATCCTAATAGTAATAAAGAAGTGCTCAATTTCAAAATCGATATGAAATTGAAAATCATTACATAGACATAATAAATAAAATAGATATATAATGCAAGAACTCTTAATTGTAATGAAAATAGTAAATTTAAAATAAAAATAAGATCTAGAAGAATTATTAAAAGGAAAGAGAACACTACCATAAGTATTGCTAGATAGTGAAGACACAGACCAGAATATTCAAGAATAGGAATCGAGGCACATTAGGTAGATGCTAACAACTAGTTTTAAATTTTATTGTTTCAACATTTCACAGTGTGCCATATGCATAGTAAATCATAGGTCTACTCTCAATTGTACTTTATTATGAAATAGGGTCCAGGATTTTTCCTCCTTATCCTTCAAATAAACTTAAGAGTTTAAGATTACCAAAACAAAAAATAATCTGGATCAATCATCCACCAAATTGAAATAAAATAGACAATACTATAAATGTAAATAAATTGTTGCATATAATCATTGGTTAAAATATAGCACATGTTAATTTATAAATATAATGGGGTAAATATGAGAATAAACAATATTTAGTTGCCAAACAATAATTAGTAGATAAGATTGAAACATATACACTGTTAATTAATCCTATGTAAAGACAAACAGGTAATAATATAAATGGTGATTGTACTGAAATATATATCAGATGAATGCATGGAAACTTTATAAAATACAATTATTTTTTAGAAAAATTTGTAGAATTATAGAATATATGAAATATGGCAAAAAGCCTTCAAGATAAAAATGTATTATAATACTTATTTTTTTTACCAAAATATTATTCTTTTCTATCTTTTTTTATAATGATTCTGGAATAATAATAAATATTTGTTCTATAAATAATATTTATATTACTTCATAACCTTCTCATAAATTTCATAACGTTATACTCATTTAATGCACGGCTTCTTTGCTTTTTCATCCATTTCCTTTCGATATATCGATATATCGATATTTTTCTAGCGATTATCGGTGGATATCGATATTTGGTTTTGCGATATTTCGATATTTTTCTTTCGATATTCCAACCCTAGTCTAGACCAATTTGTCACTGTCCTTGAACACGTGAGAGTCGGTAGGAAGGACTCTGCCCAATTGGTCCCAAAGGGACTGGCTATGGAGCAATGGCAGCCTGCCGCTGCACCATGGAAACCATGGTTCACAGCAACGTGAGGTTAAGTGACCCCCTCCAGGCTGTCTGAGCTCACGCAAGCGATAAAATGTCTGTAAGACCACATAGCGCGCCCAAAAATCTACAGTGGTTTATAGACCCAACAGAAAAAAAAAATTCCAAATTCCAAATAAAAGTTGCCCAAGTTTGTTATGGACCATATTATAACTTGGTTTGGCCATATATGTATATATATATATATATATATATATATATATATATATATATATATATATATATATATATATATAATAGTCTAATTCATGTATGGCCAAACCAAGTTATAATATGGTCTGTAACAAACTTGGGAAATTTTTATTGGTATAAAACATAATCACATGTATTCGTTATTCACATAGTATGTATTTTAAATAAGGCATACAAATGTTTTTTTTAATTAGTGCATGTGCAAACGATTTCCAAATTTGATCTTTAATTATTCTATAAATCCACTATTTTTCTCTAAAAAGTCGATGTACTATTAGTGATTGAATATATAAAGGTAAGTGTATAACGTATGAAATCCTTTTTCATAAACTTTCTTATAATTGCTGGAAATTCATCCAACTAATTAAAAAACGTTTGTATTACTATGTTCAAACATTTTAGTCACAGTCGATGAAGCCGTATCCACCGCTAACTCATTCTTCTTAAAGAATAGCATAATCATCACACATGATGACAAAATCCCCTACAAAGTCTCTTATATGTCTTGTTAAGCTCTTTTCAACGGAATCAAAGAGCTGAATCATTTTCTCAGCCAAACGAACCGTATTAAATGGAGCTCCTTAGAGGGGTAATCCTTGATGACTTTGAATGAGTTCGTGGCCTTTGAAGTATTTAAATTTGAGCGTTTATAGAATAAATGTATTCATTTAAAAAAACAACAAAAAAAAAACATTCAATTCAAAACGACTGATTAACTGTTATTACTGAAACAGTAATAATAAAAGACTTTGGAAACCCGGTTACATACAACCAGGCGCCGGGAGAGGGATGGGGGCGCGCTCCCCTCTCTTCCCCATTCTGAAAGGTGGGAAGAAAATTCTTGTAAACTGTTTATTATTACATATACAACAGCAACTTTTATTGCTATAATAATTGAATTTTGATTGATCATTGTGGATTTTAAAACGTGAACTTAAGCATTTAATGATTTAATGTTTCTTTGAGGGTTGGAGGAGAGGACCTGGTACATTAGTGCGCCTACTCTCAGAAAATTCCTGGATCCGCCGCTGAATATCACCAACATACGCTCGTTAAGGCATGTAGAGGAGCCCCTCTTCCCTTTTCAATTGGATAAACTTTATTATATTTAAAAAAAAAATGCACAAAGAAGTAAAAGAATAGCGTTAATATCAATATATTATAGCAATATATATATATATATAACATATACAACAATATATACAACAATATATTACGTATCAAGTGAGGTGGAGTATCCCTCGAGTTTAATGCGAAACTCGCCGAAATTAATCAGTGCTGTAAACCTTAGTGATGAAAGTGCGTGCAGTTAATTTGGAATCCATTCTGAAATTACATTGAAACATTGCTGAGTAATACTGAGGGGAGGGGGGGGGGAGGGTAGCAATATAATCAATAAAAGTCTGTCAGTACAATTAACTCTTGTTCCAGAGATAAAATAAGTATGGTACTTAATGCTTATTGTGTAAAATGTTCTGTTCTGTAATAATAAACCTAAAATCTTTGCAAATTAGAACTGCTTTAAATTATTAGTTAGTTTAAGTAATTATTTAAATTACTGATGATATTGATGATAACTTAATATTTCTAAATTATAAGGTTATCCATATTTTTTATCTCTGGAATCATTCCCCTAACATCAAATCAGCAATTCTACTTATTTATTATTTTAATTTTACTTTATTTTCGAGCCCCAAGATTTTTTTTTTAAACCCACTTTGTCTCTTCCTTTTTATTTATTTTTTTATAGCACATTACTGTTCCCAATGCAGTTTATGAATTATAAACTCATCATATCTCACCAGGTGACAGATCTCGCCTTCTATTTGATTATTACTTAAAGATGAATATTCAAATATAAGTACTTAGCCAATGCTGGGAGAACTTGATAACTACAATTTTATTAAACATATCATTTCCCGACAGTTGCAATTTAGCAAAAAATTGGCATGTTTAGAGTTGATCATTAGATTTATTTTTGGTGTAGTTTGTCAAGAATTTATTTGGACTTCTGGAGTGAGGTTCCTAAGTACACCATTTTTCGATTCCTAACGTAAAAACATCGCCTATGACCAATTCGAGGACACTGGTGGACCATAAGGTAGACTTATACAAGTGCTTATAAAGAAATGGCAGGCTGAGCATTCAGACATAAATTAGTTGGAGCGAAGGAGTCAGCTTATTTGAATATAAAAAGTGATTATGTCTAGCTTGAAAGTGTTTGAGCTTTAGCTCGAACTGATTTTAGTATTTGTTGTAAAAAAAAAAACACAAATAAATTAATATTTCGAAATATTATTTGAGCATCCATTAAACCAAAAGTTGCAGTTAGCTCTAGGTTCTCAAGGAGAAAGGTCGTGTTTAGTGCTCCCAAGGATTAAGCAGCTATCTTACTTCACCAGATAAGAATTCTTTTAGTTACTTTTTTTTTTTCTTACTTTGTGTTTATCTTTACGTTTACTTTTTTGTTTTTCTTTTAAATCTCTATACGGGTTACACTCGTAAAACAACCAAACAATAATTTGTTTTTTGTGACGAGCTATTTTTTAGCTCCAACAAAAGACGGAAAAGAGGTAGAATGAAAACTCCACCTGACCTTATTCGTTTAAACGAAAATATAGAAAATGTACCCTCTTTTATCTTAATTCATAGAGAGGGTGATGAGGGATTTCAAAATGTATCACCTTTTTTAATTAATAAATTTCTATCTGACCTAATTGGCGATGTCAAAATCATTAAAAAACTAAGGGATGGGAACTTGCTCATTCAAACAGCCAACAGTAAACAAACTAAAAAGCTGCTCGAATGTAAAAAATTTGCCGAACGATTTAACATTTCAGTTATTCCTCATTCAACCTTAAACTACAGTAAGGGAGTCATCAGGTGTTATGACTTACATACAATATAGGACAATATTATATAAATTTGATGTATTTTTTATTGTCTTATCTTTTTATATATGCAATTCTTGCAATGGAACATAAATAGTTTACTTCAACATAGATCCGAACTACAAATAATTTTAGCTGATCACGACATCTCAGTTATATGCCATTCAGGAAACCAAACTATCCTCTAAACACATGCTCTCTATCCCAGGATATCTCGCATTTCGTCAAGATTATGAGTCGGGAAAAATATCTTGCGGGAGAGTAGCCATTTATGTAAAAAACTCAATATACTGAAGAAATTACTTGCTCTACTGCCCTTCAGGCTGTAGCCGTTACTGTTCATTGCTCTTCCAAGATAACCCTTTGTTCCTTATACCGTTCACCGGGCGAAACCATCGATCAGAATAAATTGAACAATCTGATTACCCAACTTCCGAATCCTAAAATAATTTTCGCTGATGTAAATGCTAGAAATACATCTTGGGGATCAGATGCAACAAATCATAGAGGCCACTTAGTACTCAAAGTCCTCGATCAACAAGATCTCATTGTCCTCAACGACGGTCCCCCTACTTACTTGTGTCCCAGACATGGCTCACACAGTCATATTGATATCACGGTTTCATCACCTTCCATCTTGACCAAATTTGATTGGAAAACCCTTGATGTCTACCATTCAAGCGATCATATCCCCATATTAACCTCCATGATTCCCTCTAATAGTACTACTGAAATCACTCAGTCCACAGCAAAGATTTGGCAAACAAAGAAAGCAGACTGGGATAAATTCAAAACTACTTTTATCGAAACAGCCCAACATTTTACACGAAATGACCTAAATATTCATACTTTTAATAACCTGCTTATTGAAGCAGCCGACAAATCCATCCCTAAAGTAAAAATCGGTATAAATAAAAAGATCTCTATTCCTTGGTGGGATAATGACTGCACTGAAGCCATTAGAAATCGAAAACGTGCATTAAGGAAGTTTACTAAATGTCCTAATGGCACAAATTTATTAGCTTACAAACAGGCAAAATCACGAACTAAACGTTTAATTATTGAAAAAAAGAAATTATCGTGGCGTAATTTTCTTGAATCATTAAATCATAATACCCCAGCTGGTGAGTATGGGCAAAAGTTAATATGCTACGCCACAACCGATTACCAACCGTAACAGGACTAAATATAGAATTAGGTGTTGCTACCGACCACCCAAAAATTGCAGATATATTGGCCCTAGCATTCTCTATAATCTCAGATGATAATCATTACGACCCAAATTTTAGAAACCGCAAAATAGAAATTGAATCCATACCGGTAGCGATTATCGAAGCATCACATCCCTTAAATACGCCAATAACTTACAGTGAACTAAATATCGCCTTAAATAAGTCTAAATCCCGATCTCCTGGCCCCGATAATATTTCCTAAGATTTTCTAAAGAACCTCCCATCATCAGGCAAATCTATGTTGCTAACCATTATAAATGAAATCTATACAAGCGGAAAGTTTCCGGATATCTGGAGAACAGCAATAATCGTCCTTATTCTCAAGGCTAACAAAGACAAAACCCTTCCTTCTAGTTATCGACCAATTGCCCTGATATGCTGCATTTGTAAACTTATGGAAAGAGTCCTCAATAAGAGATTAAACTGGTTTATAGAACACAATAAACTTATATCGGATAGGCAATCTGGATTTAGGGAACATCATAGTACTATTCACCATATATTAAAACTCCAACAAGATGTCTCCGATTCATTCATATCCAATTCAATAACAGTAGCGGTATCCATCGACATTGAAAAGGCTTTTGACACTGTATGGAAGAGACTGATAATTGATAAATTGCTGGCTTGGGGTATTCAGGGATATTTCATTCAGTTTATTCTGAATTTTCTATCATGCCGCCAATTTAAAGTACGAGTTGGAACATCCCTTTCTCGAAAACAGACTCAAATAAATGGGGTACCGCAGGGATGTGTTCTCAGCCTAACACTTTTTAAAATAGCCATTGACGGGATCACTAACTACATATCCGAACCTGCTAAAACTCTTATATTCGTGGATGACATCTTAATTTATCTAACCACTAAATCAATTCAAGAAGCAACTGATCGATTGCAAACCATCATGAATGATTTAGATATTTGGCAAAGTAAAACCGGTTATAAAATATCTGCTGAAAAAACAAAGGTAATAGCATTTCATAGGAAAAGAAATATATCGGCACCAAAATTAAAATTAAATAACAGAGTAATATCAAACGTCACATCTATTAAATTCTTAGGAATGATATTAGACCAAAAATTAACCTGGATCCCTCACATCAAATATCTTTTTGACAAATGCTTAAAATCATTGAACCTACTAAAAGTTCTTAATAGTACAAAATGGGGAGCTGATAGGAAAACCTTATTTATGCTTTATAGAGCATACGTGCGATCTCTACTCGACTACGGATGTATAGCGTACTCCTCCGCCTCACCCACAGCACTAAAACTATTAGAAGAGTACACCATGCCGGAATCCGCTTAGCAACGGGTGCGTTTAGAACAAGCCCGATAGACAGTTTGTGTGTCGAAGCTGGAGAACCACCGTTAGAATATAGGCGACATATATTATTGTTAAAACAAACTATAAAACTGAAAGCTCTTCTCGGATCAGAATGCTCTAATATATCAGTCGAAAACCCGTTTTTTCATAAATATTTATTCAGAAAAAGATCACCAAAACCTTTCAACGTACAAACTAAACTCTTGCTCACTGATCTTAACTTCACAATTCCGCAAATTTTCCAACATTCGTACCTCAAAATCCCACCTTAGCACATTCCCACTATTAACGTAAGTTACAAATTCTATCACCACTCAAGGCATAATAGAGTCACCAAACAAATGTTTGAGGATTTTTTAGATAGATACAGAGGACACTGTGATATTCACAGACGGATCCAAAAATTACAGTGGGGTAGGAGCCGCAGCAATAGTTGATAACTCCATGGCGCAAACCAGTCTTCCCTCCGAGTGTAATTCACTCCTGGGGCTAACGGAGGCATATCATGGGGAGAGCAAAAACAACATCATCCTATTTACTGATTCTTTAAGTTCACTGTTAAAGCTAAGTAATATGTATACAACTCACCCCCTTATAGTCCTCATACTCCACTTGCTATACAAGCTAAACTGGAAGAATCGTAGAGTCTTATTTGTCTGGATCCCAGGACACAACGATATACCTGGCAATTGCAAAGCTGACGAAGCGGCAAAAGCTGCATCATTGATACCTCCATCCGATTGTTTAGAAATCCCTCATAATAATATATATTCACTGGCGATATCGCAAGTAATCAACAAATGACAAATGGACAAACACAGCAGAAAACAAACTAAGAGAGGTCAAAAACACAGTACTTCCATGGAAAACGTCAACTCAGTGTAGCAGACGAGAAGAAGTAGTACTGGCAAGACTACGAATCGGACACACACGCTTCACCCATCAATATTTGCTGACTGGAACACTTAGACCAATATGCGCCCAGTGCAACGTACCTTTGACTGTAAAACACTTACTAACTGACTGCAGACAGTTGATTGATACCGTCTCCCATATCATTTGGCAACTTTACTAAATGAAAATAGTCCACACATTAACGAAATATTCGATTATTTAAAGAGAATTGACGTATATGAATCGATTTAAAATTAAAGATATAATTCTTTAATTTAAGTTTCTTATATATTTCTCTTGCTTCCACAATAGCCATTCATGTATAATATATGTTCCATTTTAAGTTCTCTTAAATATATATATATATATATATATATATATATATATATATATATATATATATATATATATATATATATATATATATATATATTTTTTTTTTTTTTTTCCCGTCTGCCAACTAATTGTTTTGGCAGTGCGGTGCGTTATGAACTGATATCGGTCAATCTTGGATAGCCGACATAGTTGAGAGTAGGCAGATATCACCTTGTCGTGGATTGCCTTTATAAATAATAATAATAATAAACCAAAAGTTGAATTTTTATTTATTTATTTTTTTTACTTTCTGGAAGGAAAAAATCAGCCCTTTCGTTAGATCGGCATTGACCTAAATATTCAAGTTACATAGCTCGTACACGATTCTTTGGCGTGCCACAACGGCTTTCAAGCTAATAATATTGAGGCTGCTACTTGTGATTACTATATCATCTGGAAAAGCTGTAACATCGGCTTTTTAATATTTCACACCAACTATGTTTGCTTTATATATAGAAAAAAAAAAGTATTGGAGACAAAACCGCTCCTTGAAGGACTCCGCACTTTAGAATGATCTGAAGAAAAATGTGCTTGAAAACCTGTCTGTTCTTGTGGGATTACCGCTAAAACACGACATGAATTCTTCAGGTAATTCAAAATGACTTCTTAAATACTTTTTCCAAATAGGAAAGCGAGCTTATAGAACTCTAGTAAGTAGTTCATTTCCTGTTTTTCCAGGCACAGGTCACACATTTCCATGTTCTAAGGAAATAATACATTCTCACGCAGGGGTTGAAAATGTTTACTTACTGGGATGTTGTACAAAAGAATGACCTGTCTCATTCTTTTCTCGTCATACCGCATTAAGGAGCCCAGTTTTGCGAAAAATAAGTTAACACATATAAATATTACTGGTTTTTTATTTAGCAATGAGGTCTGGTTTCCTGTTTGTCTTGTTATCGTGTAGCATACTTTTGATTTTGTAGGCCCGATTATGTAGTATTGTTTACGAGTTTCTAAAACTTACGATGGTCACAATGAGCAGTCATACGTTTCTCTTTCCATACTGCGAAATAAAGATAGTATACCCAAAAGATGTTTGGAATAAGAATAAAACAATTGGAGGACCGATTTGAATAGTAAAAAAGGAGAAAACATGATCTATTGAGAAAACGATATAAAAAATGATGCCACTCATTTTGACTCATGCGAAATTCTTTTCTTGTGAATAAGGAAGTAAAGGAAAAAGGAGTAAAGATAAAACCAGCATTGAAACAGGATTCACAGATTTCCAGTGAGAGAAAATATTGCAAGTTAGCTGAAGTCACGCGAGCTTAAACCAGACTTGACTTGACTGAATAGACACGGTCGAGAGAGTAGGAGTGCGGGAAAAAGCGGCAATGCTTGCCTATAAAATAAATTTATTAAATATATATAACAATATATCAACAGTTTAGGTATATTTAAAAAAAACAAAACGTTATTTTCTTATTACATGCACTGTTTTTCCATATTTTCAACAACGAATCTCCGTAGTTAATAAGATATTTTTCCTATTATTCCAGTGCTTTATGAGATGTAGAATATGATGCGTGGAAAGGGATAGCGCTAACACTTTGGTGACGGTGTGATTCGCTAATTCAGCGGTAAGATATCGCATTAACAACAATATTTAAAAATTAATAGCAATTATCAGATATTGATAATGGAGAATTAATTCGTCGATTATTTTGATCATATCAGCTAGTAATCATTCATTAATAGAAATTTTATTCCTCTTCTTAACATAATTAATTTGGAAGAAAGGCCCTTTTTTAAAAATAAATTTGGAAGGTATACTTCCCCTTTCTAATAAGAAAAAATATTAGCAACACTCGGGCTGAGTGAGAAAAGTAATAAGAAACTTTCTAACAAACCTGAAAGGCTCAAGTTAAAAGGTTGCAGAGGAAACAAGGATAAGCCTTGTAAGAAAAGAGTGAAAATGTAACAGAATTATTCAAGCAGAAGAGAAGAAGGATGGCTGTAGTAATCGACAGTGAAAAATCTCTTCAAGATCTATTCCTCTTCGGAAGCTCCTTTCTGTCTTGGATTAATAGGGAAATAGTGAGAATACGACTAAGGAAAAGGTCAGGAACTAAAATAAAATCGCTGGTAACAGGATTTAATGTTTCTCTTTCGTGCAATAAGCTAATTGATTGATAACTAAAGAGAATATAATTTAGTTTTTAGTTGGGTTATATTCTCAATGCCCTTAAGAACAAAAAAAATTGCATCAAATACTTTAAAACGGCTGAAAGTGGACAGTGGAAACCCGTCGATCTGGAATAATAACAAGACTATTCCGGATAACGGAATATCAAGTAAAAGATATGGCATGATCAGTAAATATGAAATTCTTTGTATCAATGATATTTATTACATAAGTTAATAAATTAGTAGAGTGTATCAATAAGTAATGTGCGATAAAAAATGTTTGTCCGATATTACTGTACGATATGTTTGTTAGAGATTAAAACTCGGTTTCTTTCACCAAATAGATAAAGTGTCAAGTTACGTAACTTGCCACTTTATGTATTATTCCACTTTTTAAACACGTTTCTTTGAATTATAATAAAATATAAAAGGTGAGAAAAAAAATGAAAAAACTTAATGAGAGACTATAAAGGACTTATAATAAATGAAAAATGTCTTTACCTTTATAACTCATGAAGGGTCTTGGGTTCAGCACTTGGTAAGGACCGTATTGTTTCTAATCCAACGGTTGTGCAAGGAGGTGATTTTGCTGAGATCACGATCAACTACTCGATTTTTTAAGGGGTACTTACATTATAGAGGCTGGGTGAGCCACAGGAGGGATCTGCTGACCCTCATATATGTATATATATGTATATGTATATATATACAACATGTATGTATATATATAAATATATATATATATATATATATATATATATATATATATATATATATATATAAATTAATGTTTATTTTATTAATTTGATTTAGGAGTTATGTCAGACCCAGTCATTTAATTGTTTTTCTGAGTCAAAAGTGTGTGGTAAGCATTAAATTTTCGGGATACGTTAATTTGCCTTGTATGGATATTGGAATTCGAACGTCTTAACGAATTTATAATAATAAATATTATAATAACTTAATTCTGTAATTCATCCGCTTATTTTCAACTTGGATTTTTATGAGCTATTGAACGATAATTCTCTTGACAAGACTCCATTGATTGTCAACGAGATATGAATGTCATGGTCAGTATCTTACATTTTACTGAATACCGAATTTTGTTTTATAAATTAAGGAAATAAAACCTGCATCATTATTTTACAACAATAATTTTGATTAAAGCATTAGGAAAAATAGGATAATTGATGGGAAATCAAAATTAGAAATCCTGGAACTTAAAAATTATTTTTCATTATCCTTAAGTAATCGAGTAGGGAAATGTTTGTTATTTAATATATATGTTTAATTTTTATGCAAATATGATTATTTATATCCTTATGAGTAAATCCTAATGACATAATATTTCTCTTTAACTGTCTATAGGATAGCGCTTCGTCCCACTTGAGAAGTGGCACTAAAAAAAACCATAAAAATTCTAGGTTCGCTTTTATAGGACTATTAAATAAAGGGAAAAATAAAAAGATATTACCTGGACCAACATGTTAACTGTGCTAACTAATTTTAGTTTTAAGTGGGTTCCATATTTCCCATTCTAACCCGTAGTTGTGAATACAGTATAGCGCAGTTTATTAAATATTCTGTTTTTCCTGTGAAATTTTTTGCTGCAATTGTGTCAGTATTATTTACTCTCATATAACATTCAACTTAAAAATAACACTGTTCTGCATCAAAATCTTCCCTTCAACTGAAATTTTTTTTTTATGTTTTGAGATATGCTAAACACGAATCCAAAGGCAGAAATCAGGTACCATTTTATGTCAAATTTGTGTTTTGGGTAAAAAAATGAGGTGTTTTTCAAAATTTTGAGCATTTTTTATTGTTAAAACTTCAACGAAAAATGAAAAAAATCTATTTCATTTTGAAGCTATTACAATGTATTACAACATGAAAAAATTGCAAGAGCTCAAGTGTTAGGCTTCAAGAATTTGTTTGGCCTCAGTCTGAAGTATCATGCAGGGGCCCAATTTATACCTGCCTCTTAGGTTCAATGACGGTGTCGTCTCACTAGCCAGCAATACAGTTAGCAGACAGATTTGTTGAAGAGAGGAGAAAAGAAAGGACTTTTGCTTCTCTCCTGGAGGCCTTCCCCAGGTACCAGCCTCAGCAGAGCTTCCTAAACTTAGCTCTTCCCCCACTCTCTTTCAATTGTTCGGTCATCTGTCAGAACGGTTACTCACAAGCAAATCTTGGCTCTTCAGTCTCATTTCAACCTCGCTACAAACCAGTGTTCTGTTTCAAATCTAATATGCTGCGACAGTGTAAAAACGATCCAGACTGTTTCTGTTATATTTGTGATGAAGTCACATTCAAGAGTAATCGAAAATTCCTTACTCTCTTAATAAAGAAGAAAGTACGAGTTCTACTTTAGATGCCAAGTAAGTGATCAGGATAAACCGTGGGCTCCTAAAATTTGTTGCTCGTTCTTAGTAGTTGGCTGAAAGGAACAGATAAATCAATGCCTTTTCCTGTTCCAATGATTTGGCGAGAGTCGATAAATCATACAACTGATTGTTATTTGCTGCATGACTGTCTTTAAAGATTTCTCTTCAGCCAAAAGTAGCAAGAAAATAGAATATTCTAACCTTCCATCTGCCATGAGACCAGTTCCGCACTATGAGTCTATGCCCATCCCACCTAAAGCCCAAACTTATTCTCTCAGTGATAAGGAAGAGGCTGATTTTGAGAATATCTCACAGGAACCAGCAAAGAACCACAGGAACTAGCGAAGAAATACAGGAACCAGGAAAAAGTGAAGAAATACAGTCTTCGAGTGAAAATGATACTCAGCCGAAACTCATCAACCAGGCCAGGCTGAATGAGCTCGTCTGCGATTCAGATCTCACAAAAAGTAAAGTACATGGTCCTAGACTACAACAATGGAATCTTTTGGAACAAGGTGTGGAAATTTCTTCCTTTCGAAAGCGGAAATCAGAGCTACTCCAATTTTTTTTCAATGGAAGCCAGCCTTGCATTTTGTGAAAGTCCCTTCAATTTACTCTCACAACTGGGTCTTCCGAACAATCTAGATGAGTTGAGACTATTCATTAACAGCTCCAAATTCAGTCTGAAAGCTCCTTCACAACAGCAACCAACATCCATCCGTCCCTGTTGCCTATTCTGTCCATATGAAGGAAACATATGAAAATTTGAAAATTGTGCTTGAGAAAATCAAATATACGAGTATAGATGGAGCAGTTGTGCAAACCTTGAAGTTGTCGCGATGCTTACAGGACTCCAAGATGGTTATACTAAGTTTTGCTGCTTTTTATTTGAGTGGGACAAAAGAAGGATATCACTACATAGTGCGAAAATGGCGAGAACGCACTTGGCAAAAAAAAAGAAAGCAATTGGCCAAAAAAACATTGTCAACTCTCTTTTTGTTGAAAAAAAAAAAATCTACTCCCACCTCTCCATATCAAATTAGGACTCATAAATAATTTCGTGAAAGCAATGGGCAAGGAAGGAGAAGTTTTTTTTCTACTTGAAACAGAAGTTCCATAAATTATGTGAAGCAAACATTACAGAGGAGATTTTCGTGGTGCCACGAATCCGCGCTCTTGTTAAAGACCTTGAATTCAAAGGAAGATTAAATGAAACTTAAAAAAGAAGCTTGGTCTGCGTTTGAGAAAGTGTGTCAACAATATTTGGGCAACAAAAGAGCTGCAAATTACAAAGGCATTCCTGAAAAATTGCTTTTATCATATAAGGCCATGGGTTGCAGCATGTCATTAAAAATTCAATTTTTGCACTTCAATTTGAATTTCTTCCCTCCCAACTTGGGAGCAGTTTCAGATGAACACGGAGAACGGTTTCATCAAGAGATTGCCCAAATGGAGAAAAGGTATGGTTCTCAAAAATGGTGCCATGTTTTGGATTACAGATTCGAACTCAGCAGAACAGTGTTATTATGGTCACAATTTTTTCATTCCGTTGAGCATTAATTAAAAAATTAAAACATTTTCACAGTTCCATGAATTTTGTTTAACTTATTTATCGTTTGTGTGCTTGTTTGTTTATCCTAATAAAAACCATATTTGTATAATTTTTCACTTTTTTTTTAAAATTAACAACTTAATTAATCTAGGAATTGAGTAAAAAATTTTGTCGCTGAGAAAACAGTGTAACAAATAGATTCCACCTCAAATGATACAAAATTTGTATAAGCAAACGATAATTTTTTTCATAATCAACAAATGTTCCTGAAACTGTTTCACTAATTTTTATTTTTCAAAATTTTAGCATAAGTAGTTCTGTTCTATAAAGGATTAAGAAAAACTGAGATCAAATAAGATAGACATTGGTGGTATGATATAGGATAGGGGGCTACAATAAGATACAATTGAATGTCAATTCTAAACATATTTTAATATTTCACTATAATTTTATATTTTATTATGAATCTTATAATTTTATTTAAATACGGTTCTAAATAAGATGTAAAAAAAAGAAATTAGATCATGTCTAGACAAGGCATACTGGCACTGTCTGAGTTTTTAATTTATTTTTTCTTATTTTTTTACATTTTAGAAATATCAACTTTATTCGACGGATTTTTTTTTAATTTCTAAATTAAATCTATTTTTTACTGATTTAATATCTAGGTATATAATATTTTAGGTTAATATTAAGTAGGTCAAACTATTTATTTTAAACTGGTAAACTGGGTCAAGTCAGCGTCCATGCATATTTAATGAAATTCTAAAATGTTTGTCCTTCTACGCGTTACTCCAACACTCTGAGGTAGGATATATTTAGAAATCTTATATTTTTAAATTTAAATATGTAAATTATTTTCATTTCCTGAAACATGAATTAAATACTTTTGCACAATAAATAATTCTAGAAAGATATTTCCACTTCTCCAGTATTCTGAATATAAAACTTTTTAAATCAAACGTTATTACCTGTTTGCCAGTCGAGCGGCAGGTATGAGTATTTAATTTAAAACAAAGTAATAAAAAAAAAATGAATATATAAATGAAAGGAAGCAAACTGTCTCTTTTATAATTAGACAGCCGATATTTATTTCATCTGCCATCCCCGACAAAATAACCATTATTCAAAATAAGCAATAGTCAAACACCCATCAGATCCGTTTTATTTATTTAATGCAATAGTCATATTTTTAATGTTAAAAGAGAAATAAAAGTTATTTTTATGAATCGTTATTGTATTGTAATAGTGATTTCTCTGGCTTTAAGCTATGGAAAGATATACTGGTTCGATTCGTTTAGTCGTAATTTTAGAATAGATCATACTTAAAATGATCATTAAAATGAACCAGCTCATCTCTTACTCACATATAGTGAAAAGAATGATTATGGTTTATGTATTATCACTTTTTTAAACTTTATTATTGAATAATTAAGAATTGACATTTTAAAAACTTAAATTATAAATTTTAAAGTCATAAAAATAAACAGTAATTCATTCATTATAAAGAAGGACGTGAATAATAAAAATGATCTAGTTCTTCTCTCGTTCAGTAATTTCACTTATTCAAGTAAAATATGAAAGTATTGACAAGAGACGTAGCTTTAGGCTACTGGTGCTGGTGGGGGAACTATTGGCAAATGGGATTTTTTGGCAAGCTCTTTTAGCTACTAAGTTTTTTTATTTAGTGATTATTATTATTTTTTTAAAATAAAATATAGACCATTCAATTCTTCTGTTTGACCTCTTTCTGATTCCACCAATAGCTTTTCGATATTTAGGTTTTTTGGTATTCAATAGACTTGTTCACAATTTTCTCTGTAAAATGGGGTAATTGTAAACATACATTTTAGTCTAACCAGCATTCTTCACGAATTTTTTTTTTTTTTTCCTAATCCCTATATTTATATTTCAAAAATGTTTACATCATTTTCTTTTCATGAATTATACTTTTGCTGTAGCTTTGCTACATTTTAAGCAGTTTTTGTTTTTACAATTGAGTTCTGAAATTGTTTTTCTGGAGATTGTGGATCGTGTTGAGGCACACTTCATTTTTGTTTTGTTTCTCGATTAATATACTTAACCTAATCTTATTCTACAGTCCGCTGCCAGCGCACAGGAGCTGTTTCTGGTGTCATCGTCTTGAATAATGGATTCACCGAGGATTTTAGGGAGTCAAAGAATTTTATGTGTCTTCTTTTTATGAACTCTGGAATGGTGGGCAATTCGAAGTGTTCGTGAAGAGCTTCTTCTACCTTCATCTTCTTCATCGACGTGGATCTTACCATTTTCCGCAGTACGGTATTCTGAAACTGTTGAAGATGGCGCTGCGTTCCGTCTCGGAGGTACGTGAACAGCGGAGCTCCGTACAAGAGTGCCGGTTTAATTATGCTCTTGTAGATTTGTAGTTTGAGCCTGAGTGAAAGAGCAGGTGATAATAGTAGGTGTTGGAGTCTATATGTTCTTCTTCTGATGGATCTCACTTTGTTGTGCAATGAGTGGATAGGGTCATATGACGGTCTAGTTTCATTTCCAGGTAGACTATTGAGTGAGATGGCGCATGAAAACTTTCCCGTTGGTGTGATATTTGAGACGATTCCTTTTCCTTTGACGGGACTAGAGTTGGCTTTATTAACGCATTTTTTTTTTTGTCACGTTCCTCGAGAATATCTCTCTCTCTCTCTCTCTCTCTCTCTCTCTCTCTCTCTATATATATATATATATATATATATATATATATATATATATATCAGTAGAGGTATTGGGACCTACAATAGCTGATTGCTTCTCAGAGGAGGCTTTGCATGGTATGCTCATTTCGAGGACTTCATCATCTGAGTTCTCAGTAGGCATTCAATAGAAATAGACAATAGGCATATAAATTTATAATTTATAGGAGCACATATATTAATTAGTGACTTAATAAATGTTATTTACCCTATATTAGTCTATATCTAGGCTATCATATTATTTACCCTATATTTACCCTTAATATGAATAGAAATATTTTGTTCACAATTACCCCAAAACTACTTCGGGACAGCTGTGAATAGTCGATTGTGGTTCCACAACAAAATGGGTATTTATAGCAACTAAGATGACAAACTAATATTAAAAAAAACACACACACGCACACACAAACAAACTTATTTTCTAACAGGACAATCAAATGTAGTTCACAATTGTTCTTATAGCCTTAATATTATCACCTTTAATAACAAAGTGGAGGAAGAAATGATGGGAAAGTTTTTAGATCCTTAGATGATTATCCCATCTTGAGTTTTTATAATCTGTAGTTTTTCATAAGCACCACAAAGGGCTCTGGCATCGCTTGCTTACCATTAAGTGCTCTGGCAATCGCACCAAAGTGCTCTGGCATCACTTGTTCGCCATTACCCTGTTTTCACAATTATCCCGTCTCACTCTACTGTGATACAAAACCAAACACTTCCAAGTCTCTGTCTTAATCAGAATTATATAATTATATTATATTAAATTTTCATTGCTTAATATTTTCTTGTCTTTTACAATTATGATATGGAATTTGCAATTAATTGTTTCATATCAGTAAATATGTTTATATTTAATATTTCTGGTGTTATATTTAACATTTATAGGGTTTATATTGATTAACAACTGACTGAGTTACTCATTTTTTGTTGTTATTGATTGTCAGATGTATTTAATGCACCTAATTGACCACAAAACTATTCTTTGTCTCGAACGATCCTTTTACTTTGTTCAAAAACGAATACAATCAATTAAATTAAATTAAAATTAATCAATTCATTTGTTCTATGAAAATATGAGAAAGCGAAAGTTTAGTAGACCTGCTAGTTGAAGTTTTAGCCTCTGGCTATAAAATAAAAAAAAAATAACATGAAGTGGGTACTTCAGTTTCCTAAAAATCAAAATAAAAAAATGGAGCAAAAACGAGCAGCTGATATTTATAGAGCTGTCTAAAGCACACCTTATACGGTTAATATTATTGCGTCAATATAATTGAACCAATATTATTTAACATGGAATATATATCAGTTTTTTCCAATGTTATTGTTGAAATATACTCCACTCCCTCCCTCAGACGGTCAATGTATTGGCAAAATTCGATATTGACTCAATAATATTTATTGACAGTGTAACGTGGGCTTAAGAGAGAAATAGTATGAGATTAATATAAAAAGCATAGCAGTGCGCAATACGCGAAACTACAACTTTCTTTAAGCAAGAAACAGTCATTACTTATTCATTGCGGAATCGATTTAAAAAAAAAAAAAAAAACAGCTTACCTATTGAGTGAAACTTTATATCATCGAATTTACACTATTTTACAATTTCTCGAAAAAGGCTCTTACTATTTTGATGAAACTTGCCTAAAGCCTCTGCTTAAAGCCATTTAATGTTTCATGGTTCATATCAAGAATATACAGAGGAAATAATTATGATTGAAACAAAATTTTATTTTCGCACTACTCAAAAAGTATGCATTTTATGGTAAATTATGTATGAAATCATATAGACGGTAATTAAATTCTCTAAAACACAAAAGCAAAAATTAACTAAATCGGAACAGTATTAACATAGATACAGCATGTCTTATAACGAATACAAGACCCTTGATGGAGAACAGAACGCGCCCGATAGAAAACGGATGCGACCGAACCTTCTCCTATCAAGCCGCCAACCTGTTGTTAATTAGAAATTAAGTTGAAACAAAATGCTTCCATGGAAACTAAACGGAATCCTTTAAAATACATTTTCAGCGAGACAAACCAAAAATATTTGGTGTATGGAATTGTGCTAAAATTGTTTAAAAAACTATATAATTGTACTTTCATGAGTAAAAACGTGAAAAGTATGCTGCTGAGTTTATTTCAAGTAGCGCTTATGTTAATAAGATTATCATTAATAGGGTGGTTAGGTAAAGTTGTGTGATGCCCGCAACGCATCAGATTTCTACTTTTGGCCATGAAATCAAGAGTTTCTTAACCTCCGTAAAACATTTCGCTAATTCAGGTATTAAGAGTGAAAACCACAAAACCATATGAATGCAACACTAGAGATAGGTAGTGAATCCAACTTCAACAACCTAATACAGAATAGCCAAGTAAAGGATGCATCATCAGATTACATGACTGTAATTGTTGAACAGTTTTCTTGTGACTAGCCATGCGCTATTTGTATCAGTGCTGTAATAGGCTACTGGAGTGGGAAATGGGATTTAGTCTGCCCATATGGAATTTTAGAATTTTTAATTGTGTTAACACCTGAATTAGTGAAAATTTGGGTTGTTAGTTATTAATTAATATTTTAACGGCTAAAGACTCAAGTTTGGAAATATCAATAATATCTTTAAATGAGAAAACTGTGGTAGAAATATTATGGTTTAACTAACTGTCGGGTTTTGACCAGATAATATTGAATAACTACGGAACAGTATTTCCCTTAAAGTTATAACCCAATAAACATTTATTTTTGTTAAACTTTACGTCAATATTCTTATGTATAGAAATATAAGCCATTTTCTTCTTCCAAAAATATTTTTAGATATACATTATAAATTAAAAATCAGCTAAATAAATATATTTGATAAACTATTGTATTTAAATCTTTGAGCTACATTAGCGGAAACTCAGGCATTTATACACTAAAAGCTTCACAAAAATGAAAGATCAAGGAGAAACAATGAGATTTAAATCCGCACTTAACCCTAATAGGGTCTATGCAAATGATGTTTCCAGATCAAATTGGACCGAAATGTTTGGGCGCCACATAATGGTCCTTCCTGTAAGAGCCCTGCATTAGAAATAATTTTCCGTCTGTACCACAAAGGCTTTTATAAACCGGCCTTGCGTATTCAGTTTTATTGCCGCAATACCAACCCCTGCGAGTGAGCAGGGTACTTAGTTCGGATTTTATTGTTGTCTGAATTAGAGCAATCTCACTCTTTGCCCCGGCATTGTTTCGGAACTCGGAGAAGAAATTGTTTTCTTTGAAATGATTCAATTAATTCTTCAACTTTAATTCACTAAAAATGTTGTAAATGAACAACTCTTTTAAATGCAACAGTAATTACGTGATCCATAGTCAGTGAATGATTTTTCATCTGAAAACGCAGTAGTTCCAGTAGGTACTCACATCGCAACGGAAGTTCGCAAAAAATATTTGATAGTTGAACAACACAGAGCACCTTGAAACACTTCTCTAAAATTCGTTAGTCTTTTAAGCCTTGGAATTATGTAGTTACGGCTGAGAACCTGAAACAAGAGCCTGAAAAGTAATATTTTTCCAAAAATAGCTATGCGTGTAGCAAAATCCCCCATGTGCTGATAACATTGGGGTACTTTTTGGGAGAGAGGGGGTTGAGAAAAAAATAAATCCAATATTGTATCCCTTTATTTAATTCTCATGATTAAATGATAACGTTTCGGGGCAGGTGTCCCATCTTCAGACCTGAGGTTTAACATTCAACTCTTCTTTGTTGATACAATCAGTAATATTTGTCATTTTAAAGAATTTCTACTACTTAATGAGGGCCTCTTCATTTTTCATTATCACATTTAATTAAGGAACCCTCGAAATATATTAAGGATTATATTAGCAAGCCTCCATTATATAGTTTAACCTCCATGTGATATGAACTTTCTGAGACCTGAAGGGGAAAACTTGTCCCGAAACGTCATTTAATCATGTAAATTAAATATAGGAATACAATATCGACAGCTTATTCTTCTCGAATCGCCGGGAAAAAAAATGTATATCTTTCTTGGGCAGTGCCATATTAGAAATGAAGCCGTCATATTTACCTGATTTTCTTAAAAGATACTTTGATTACTAGTAGTAATTTTTATTTTATTGTTATACATGGTAATATGTGATTGGATAATAAAATGATAGTTTCTTGTGCCAGTTGCCTTGAGGTAAAATAAATATGAACCATTAATGAATGTGTTGTTAACCCAACTTGTAGCAGAAATGATAAATATATTTAATATAAATATAAAAAAATCGTTGTGGCTCCTGATCAAAAGTATTTTTAAAAACAAAGATTTTAGTACTTTTTTTAAATAAATGTAATTTAAAGTTGTTAACAAAACTATTGCAAAATTAGACGTCATTAATTAAGAAGAAATTAATTATGAAAGAAATAATAAATACATAATAATAAAACAAGTACCTAGTAGGCGTGTAAGAAATTAAAAAAAAAAAAAACGACAATAAATGAAGCCAATAACGATAGAAGGGGTGGTTTGGAATTTAAAGCATGACTTAGGTACAAATGTAGCGTTTACTGCAAATTATTAAAAGTACTTGGCTCTTAAAAAAAATATAATTAATTTGCAAAAGAGGCGTCCAAAGTATAGACATATGTGAGTAATTCTATGCTCAAATATCGTAATTCTATATTACTAAACCTCACAAAGTGTCTTGTGGTTCTCAAAAGACACTTTGTGAGATTGTGACCACATCATTGTCATTGATGAAGACATTAATCATTAATACACAATAGATATATAAATAAATAAATATAAATTATCATTAGAGATTAATCCCAGTCATGACTATTTACTTTACGCTAATAATTTTAAAATGAACACAATGTATTAACATTTTGGTGAAACCCCTTAGGACCCATATTCCTGGCGTAATAGAGGGTCGAGCCGCTTATAGACTTCCTGGATTAACAACCACATTGAATGGGGTTGGATGATCTATCATTGTCCTCTGTACAGTGTGTACTGTCTCCCTCATGTCGGTTCATCCCTTTACGGAACATTTCACAGATATTGTCAATTATGGCTATATATTTAACAATAATAATGATTGGAATTCCTCAACGGCCAGTTAAAAGTTTTTTACCATTTCCAACTATTGAATATGCAAATGCGCGGTATTAATATCCATCATTTTGAAACGCTCTAGTTGAGGCACGCATTGTGGCATAGTCTTGATATTTCTAACCTCCAAAAGACACACAGCGTCAACTGTTGAGGATTAGGAATTCAAGACTATACCATAAAGCGTGTCTCAAATAGAGCGTTTCAAAGTGACGATTATGAAAATCGCATTTTTGCCTATTCGTTAGTTGGAAATGGTAGGGACGATGTATTACATTATTTATGCAATTTAGGGTGTATACATCCAAAAAATCCCTAAGGCGGTTGTGAATCGGTCATACATAATTGTCACCATTCCACCTGATAACAGGAGATCTTCTCAGATGTCACTAATGTGGCGATATTTTGACCATATCCAAAAGAGCGTCCTTAGTAAATTAGGAGGTTATAGGAACCAGGAATGCTTTTTAATGTACCAGGAACCATTGGTAACGATTATAAATCACTACAATTATCAACTTCAAATCCAAAGAAAGTTATTTGAGGAATATCTCCAACAAATGGTCATCAGTATATTGTGTGATCGCACTAATTTCAGGAACTACCAGTCCGATTTGAAAAATAAATCTTTTTGGGCTATAACGTTTATTGAGGAAGGCTTTAGGAATTATAATATCACGCTACGACCCAAGGGAAATAGTAAGAATAAATATATATTCCCATGAGAAAATGTATCCAACTTGCGTGCGTGCCGTAGTAATGACAACTTCATACCTGTGGAAGCAAGTTGACTACTCAAACTTTTCAAAAAGTGTGAAATTATTGTGTGAAAACGTTTTATTATAGATAAAATGAAAGGGTAAGAGAAAACAAAAGAAAGAACATCATTGCATTTTATAAAATATAGATTGTCGCTTTTACCCCGTTCCTTGAAAATATTTGCTACAAATGGGTCTTAACAACATATTATAGTTTATTATTTTAAAGTTTTTTTATTTTTATTTTTGGACTTAATCCACATTTAACGCGATTGAAACCACATGACAAAGCTATTTAGATAAAATGTATCATTATTGAGCTGTAGACTCATCAACGATATAATATTTTTAAAAAAACAATTTTTTTCATTTTTTGTTTTGTTTGAATAGGTCAATACTTTATTCCATGAGCTCTGAGATCTAATTCTGAGGGAAATAATCATTTATTATGCAAATTAAACTCTTATAATATTTTCTCTTGATGTAAAAACTTATTACTTATAAACAATAAGTTTTATAATGATACTAGTCATTTTTATTGTGCTATTTAATTCCTTAATTTTATACATATTTATTTCAATGTGATCAGTCCATGAAAATTGATCTAGTAGAATATTGCAGAAGCTGTTCAGAACCCGGCTCATGTTCCAGATATTTTCACCGACGGCGCCGTTGCTTGGATGCCATTGGCTGAGGTAATTCGGTTTTATGAAGGCTCTTACTTCCTTGGACGAAGGACCTACGACCCGACTACTTCACTACAGAAATGGATCCTTAGTACGCTAAACGCGGGTATTTTTTTTAAATCATTGGATTATAAAGTCCATCAACGTTCCTTATTTAAGGGTCTCAGAAGTATCTATTTCACTACCAATATATTAGAAACATTTTTTTCTTCCTATTATATATGCATAGGGTAGTTTTATACTCCAATCATTTATGTTTAAACGACTGGAAATTTGAAATAACGAGACAACACATATTTAATTATTTTAGACATAATATGATGTAATATTATATGTTATCCCCTAGTTGATGTGTCAATGATCGCTGCAACTATTCATGTTCCTTCCGATGGAGCCATTGACATACAATGAAGGACATGTAGTATAGATCAACTAGATGTAATATAGATCAACATGCATAACATATATATCGTAATCATCTTGTTGTACGACAGCCGTTTCGGATCCCGATTCCTACAAACCATATACACGTATCGCGGTCTTGTGTTAACGCTATCTTTTTCACAGTTACGGAGTAAAATTTGCTCAGCGTAGCTTAGGTTTCCGAACATGACGCAGATTACGTATGTATAAACTAACCGTATATAGTCATGAATATTTCTAAAGAGTAACATGTTTTGCTTCCGGAACGACTAAAATTTTAAGAACGGCAGGGACGAATCCAAGGAGAGATTCAAGGGGGAAGACCGCCCAGTGCCCCGCGCCATAGAAAAATAAAATAATTTTCACTATTAAAATTTATTAACGATCAGATTAATACATAATCGAAGTTTCGGGGTTCTTCCCCATCATCAGGACCATACTGCAAATGCAATATGCCATGGTAAATAACAAAACTAAGTTTTACATTATATAAAGAACAAAAATTTGTTACAATTTTAATTGTATTTCAAATTAGAACTACAAGGCCTCCGGAAGTATTCAGGAGTACCTTTCTCTTGGGGGTATTCCATACCTAACAGCCCTCCACCCTAACCAGAGGGACCCTAATATCGTATCTCCCAAGGAACCTCAAGGCCAAGTAGATCCGCGGCTGGAGTACGGTATCTAACGACAATCTACCTACTCCCTCAGGTCGGAGAGGTTTTAACTATTAATGCTCCATACTTCGAAAGGATTCAGGACAAAACATCTAAATTTATTTTAAAACAGATTGTATATAAAATATAATATCACAGAAATGGAAACTAATAGAATCGAAAATAACGTATGAGACGTATACGGGGGCATTAAGTGATCCCGCAAACGTTTTGAACAAGTTGTGACCGAAATTAGACATTAAAAAAAGATTATCTTGTCGGTTCCGGTTGCTATATTTATTCTAGTAATGAGTCTCATTACCAATCACAAAAAAACTGGAACTGATAATACTCTCTGTGAACTGAGAAAAAGTTTACTAGGGAACTGTCACTTCTAAAAAATACATCTTTCAGCAAAAAAATTATCAGAGATAAAGAAACACGCCCAAACCATGGAAAGAATCTATTTATATTCGTTTCAAGTCACAAAAAAGGATTGAGGATGATTGAAGTAACCATCTGGGAATCTCAATCCTTCCAAAATTTTAAAAACTATTAACTCCAATTCTAACAAACCCAATTAAGGAATGTGCCGTGAAAATTATTGGAGATTATTAATTTCTTCTTATTGGATTCATTTGTTGATTATAATATATTTTAAATTCGATATTATGAAATATGAAAGATAATTAAGTCATTTAATTTTTTTTTTCAAATGCATTTCATCTATTTCAAAAATACTTGTTGTTATAAAAGGTAAAACCTCCATGAGTTGTATAATACTTCCAAAAAAAAGGCAATAGCAAAGTAATCAATTACTGTATTGCGAATGTTCATCTCCAAAGCATTTATTAGAGTCCGAATGGCTGGGGCTATGTTTCATTCAGAGAAATTTGAGGTCAGTTCTAATTGAAAACAGGGCTTATTTCCAATCTATACCTGGCTAGATATATACTATCTAGATACATAATGTGATATAGGCAAGCATAATTTATGTATTATGGAATAACATAAAACAGGTAGAAAAAAAATACAATAGAACAATATAATATTTTCATGTTTAATGATCTTCAGAATAAGTTATAAAAAAACAAAATCGACTGTCCGTCCTCCGTCTCCCGTTCAGTGTCAGCGGTTTTTTTCCGAGACTACTGAAACGATTTTCTTGAGATTTGGCACCGAAGTCACAGGCCACCCTATGATGATCCTCGAAACTCGGCATTACTCGAATAATCCGTCTTTTCGTTTTAATATGGCCGCCGATTAAATATCTTTTACGATCATAACGCGGCAATTTACGAAGGTAGAGGGAAAATATAAAAACAAAAAAATTTAAAAAAAAAATCTATATAAATCTTTTGGTTTCTTATTTTTAATGATATTGATACATTCTTGAGTCCATTTTTTTTCTTAAATCGAGAGATAATAAAATTCCCTAAAACTAAAAAAAAAAAAAAAAAAAAAAAAAAAATCGAAATCGGACTAGTATTAGCTGAGATAATGCGTATTAAACTTTGTAGACTAACTTCCTAGGGCTTCAGCTCAGCATGACCCTTTGCCTCATGAGTTATCAGTAGCGGACTCTATAATCTAGTATAATCTAGGAGCCAGTGGCAGATTTGGGCCACCCATCATACACCAGGAAGTGATATCTCAACACAAAACAGCGCCTGGCTGTTGTAAAGTGAAGTGAGCATCACGAAAATTTAAATTGAAAGTTGGCAAATTGCCATCAAAAATTACACATCAAACATACACCTGGAGTTAATTTAAAAAAATAGATAAGTGATCCCTCAACGAAAAACTGCGCGTCTCTTTGATTTTAACAGTAGCGAAATGTGCGCCAGGCACGCCTACGGTGCGCTCTGACATCCTCAAAATTCATCCATCGAATATACATGTGGAACTGGTTTTATTTTCTTCAAAATATTTTTGTGATTTCAAAATTGCATTTTGGGTACTTTAAAGTGTAGGGAAATCAGTCCCAGACCCTAAAATAGGAAGTAAAACTATTCCGATCAATGTTGGGGTATCTACTTCTAAAATATTTAATAAGAACTGCTTTTAAATAGAAAGCAACTTTTAAATTGAAAGTATGATAATGTATCCCAAATAAACTACTGATTTTCATACTAGGCCAGTCAGTAAAAAGGTTTCTACGATACAAAAGGACGATTAGAAGCATTTATTTTTTCAGATTGTATATATATGGTAACAAACTTGTAAAAAATCAGAAATGCTAGCACGGATTACCTCGCTAGAATTTTCGGCAGCCGAAAAATCTCGAAATTTTTGGACTTCTTTTGTTTATTCGCCTATGATTTCTAAACGGTGCATTATATCGATAAAGTTGTGGTATAACGAACTAAAGAGCATTGAATTATGCGTCGAATCAGTGCCACAACACAACAATTGGATTAAGTGGTGTGGTCGAAAACCATGCTGATACAACGGCGATTTTGTCCAACTTCGTCAAATTCTGAGACAGAGTACTATATATGATTCTGTAGCTTAGAAATGAGTTCTCTAAGAAAAAAAATCATCAGATAAAAGTTGTAGGGTATCAAATTTTGCGTCTTACTAAGTGCCAATCTTATCTTCGGTGAAGTATACCTCTCCAAATTCCCGGTATTGACATTTTTGCTCAATTGAGATATCATTTTGGATTGCTAAGTGGATTAATTTTGGTTTTCATATATTGTTGCCCGTTTTTGAAAAATCCAAGTTTTAGACCTCTTCTTTCCGATACGTTTTTCCGCCATCTTGAAAAACCGTTAAGATAAAGCATTTTTTACAGTTATTCGTCTGTAACTCACTTTCTGTGCATTTAACGTGAACATGAGTCATTACCTATTTAAAAGAGCGTTAAATTTATAGTACGTTATGTGTGTTATATTTCGTAAAATTCGTAATAGATAGTGCAATCTGCCAAAATATCCAAAAAAACGAAAAAAGTTAGATTTTGTTCCACCTTAATAACCATTTTTCAATGCTGTTTAGTGAAAAATGCATTATAACCAAACCAATCTGGTAGAGGTTTAAATTTTTAAGAGGATCGATATAAAATATTACTCTTAACAAACTCCAAGACATATTGAAATAACAATTTTAAAGAATGGGAAATGGAAACTGGAAATATCGTCGGCTGTTCAAATTAGTGTTCCTGAATGCAATATCATCATTAATTCATTATATATGTGCTACATAATCTAGTCCATAAACAAATTAGTTTAATCAGAATTATTTTTTCATTATAGACACATTTCCACAACTCTTATAGAGTTTTAATCAAGTAATAAATGAATTTAAATACGAGGAATTAACTTAAGAGTTTTCTAGATGGAAATCCGAAGAAGTTTCGATTCATTGAGAGCTGAATTAAATGAAAAAAATAGTTTCCATATCTTCCATCACTTTTAAGAAAAAAGGAAACATTGAAAGGCAGCTTTAGCTGTAAAATGGATTCATACAAATATTTATTTTATTGGATATTTTAAATAATTATGTTTCGTACTGCAAAAAGTGCTTAGTGTTAGCGGCTTGTCAAGATGGCGGAATGTTTATATTTATATTTATCGTATTTCCACTCATTTGCAGAACCCACGTGAAAACAAAGGATTTTCCTCCTCACTTGAAAGAGGAAAAGTAAAATCTGAAATGTTCCATCTCCAGCAGGAAACTCTGGTTACCAGCCCGTCACAAAATTATTTGTTTGTGACAACCGCTTAGGAACAGGAATAAGCCAAGCAATTCTACTTCCTGTTGTTCTAAACAATTATGTGATGTTCGGATATGCCAAAGAGAGGACAACGCTATAGTTTCTCTAAAATATGTTATTGCGTAAAATATTCCATTGTAAGGATGATAAATCAACTGTAATCAGGATGTGTGGATTACTAACAATGGATTACCGACAATGTGGATTACTTACAATTATTATATATATTCCAACGAATTGGATTAGAAGGTGTACTAATTATGGGCAAACATGGGATGGTTTATTGCCAGCGGCGCAGCCCCACCACCGGCGGAAACGGGAATGACCAAAGCGGTCAGAAAGAGAGACAGAAAAAGTATCAAGTATACAAAAGGTAACATTAGAATTCTAAAAAAATGTAAAACATATGGTAGATTCAGAGAAGTAAATGACCTGGTAATATAAAATATATTATGTATATCCGGCCTTCAATCACATTTCCTTACATTGGAATAGTCGTGAGTAAATTTATATGTTTATTTTAGATAGGGATAAAAGTCCTAATATATTTCAACTGGTACATTACGAAATAATGCATACATATTTACCACTGTGGGAAGTTTTTGTGAAGGAAGGTGCCATTATACGGAATCCCTGTATTATATGCTATATGAGCATTTTCTGTAGTACATGAGCTGAAGAACAAATTTAATCCTCATCATTTCTTAACATGTGTTAGCATCAGTTATTGATTAACGGATAAAAAAATAACGATTGCGATGTTTTTTACTCACAATAACTTTAATAATGCAATGAACGGTGACATTGTCAGAGAAGGGACAAAGGGGGGTGTCAGTCCTCCGATTAAAAAAAAAAAAAAATGAAAATAAAAATCTTAGCAAATTTGAGATTTGAGAACTTACTTGAAAGTGCGAAGATTGTAGTAAAACTGTTTACTCAAAGAGTTACTAAAATTTAAAACCAATACCAATGCCTCTTTACAGTTAAGAAATTGGGATTTTATCGATTTTTGAATAGAAAAGAGAACTAACTACTGTTTGAAAATCCGGTCAAATATTCTTAATAGTCGTTTTTCTCTTTTTAATTCCCAACCAATGCTTAATATAATAGCGAAGGCACATTTGTTTAGGACTGGATTGCCTGGCACTATTCTTTGGTTTGGTGGCGAACACTATTAACATATGGTGTCTGGGTGTCTGTGATCACCCTTAATCAATACACTGATGGTAAGATATGTTCTAAGCCATAGTATTGACACATTTAATGGGCCATAACTCACAAACGGTAGAGGATATGAAAAACATTATAAGGACTGTATTTGTTCTTTAGCTTATGCGTAACAGAAAATGATCTATGCATTATTTTAGTACGTTTGCTCTGGAGAAAGTGATTCTTAATATAATGAGTAGATGTCACTTGTGGCGGCCATCTTGGATCCATGATTTCATAAAATCAAACAACGGAATATTAAGGAAAACATCCTGCATTATACCATTATGTAGCATTTAATAAACGGATTCCTCATAGTCGCTCTTTCCCTTCAACAAAAATTGCACGGTATACACTTCGCTTCTCTACTAGAAGGATGGGCTATTCAAGAGGTTACCAGCCTATCCTAACCAGAGGGAGAAGGTTAAGATTTATTTCGTGGGTCCGCCATGAAAAATTATGAAATCATATATGAAAAAGAATTAAAATTATAATTTTTTGTATTTTTGCAGATAAAGGTGGATCAGCTTAATAAAGTGGGATATTCGAACATTTAAGACTTAAAAATTGTTTAAAATCACTACTATAAGTTAGGGTTTCTTTGTGACAGATGGGGAAACGTAGTGGTAAGGACTTTTTTCGTATTTTTTAATATCCCTCCAAAAAATAGGAACAAAAACCTTGAAGGTAGGATGTGAGGCTCGAGAGTTGCCGAACCTAATGTGACTTTCTCATGGCTGGTGTTCTTCTGTGAAATAAATATGAGTCTGCCACAAGTTGGTGATGGCAATATCATTCCTGGATCTTCCTCTGCTGCTTCTTTGCAGTACACGCCATGGAAGAAGTGAAAAAACTTTCTTAAAAAGAAGAACTGTTCCTGAAGAAGATGAAGACACAAACTCTCAATATTCCATCCCTCGTGAAGAATCTGATGAGAATTACAATCTTCCAAATAAGAGATGGATGTTGGAGAGTTCATAAACATTCAGGAGCCTGGGCACTGTGAAGTGTAGGCTCAAACCAACGAAAGAACTGCAAACACGCCTCAAAATCTAGTAGAAAGAGATTTTATGGTAGGAGAATACATCGTGGTTACCTACTCTTCTACACGAGTAGAAGATTTTACGGAGGGTTCCTTGGTTCAGGAAATGTGTTTAAATGTTTCTGAAGGTCTTCCGTTGAGGTAACTTGAGGAAAGTTGAGGTAACTTTCTGATGATTAAGATGAGGTAACTTTGTGACATTAGAAAATTCAAGTGTTTCAATCGAAATTATCTCTTTCACAAAGTTACCCCGACTGACCGGGTAAAAAAAACTTTTGGCTTCTCACCTGTTTATAATTAAAATTTCCCCATGGAATAACTAACAAGCCTGAATTTGTGACTGTTGTTTAAAAATAGCAGGATGTGATAAATAAATTATCTTGTGTAACGGCAACCATGAAAACATCAAAAGTTGTCACAAAATTACCCCATCTTACGGTATTTTTAAATTATATAATTTGTACAACTTTAATTATTTATACTTGATTCTGAGAGCACTATATTTCTAATAAGTTTCTCCCAATTTTTTTCATCTCGTATTATATGATCTGGGCACAGTGCACTCACTCTACCTACATTGTGTTCACTAATTACTATTTATTAAATAATTATAAGTGATATCGATAATTTTCCCTAACATCAAAGAAATATGAGAAAAAATCGATATGCGAATCCGCTAACATAGTTTCGGCAGCACATTCATTATTAGTATATCAATAAACACATGATCGACTCCAAAATCGAAGAAGTGAGCGTTTTTTTTATATAAAAACGTTGTAGAGAATTTTTGTTTAGCCTCCAAGACTCTCAGGCGTAGGTCACTACAGGCCTAATCAGTGTTTTGTAGAGAATAATTACTGTATTACGGCTAACCATTTTACTATTTAATAATATGGCAATGGCAAAATATGCATGATTCTCTTTCAGGATTCTTCTTCTGATTCCCTCCCTTTCATTCTGACTATTATTGATAACTGATCCGAGGTACTGAAAGCTGTGAACGACATCAGTTTCCGAGGGATTATTTACAATAGAATAATGAATGCTGAATTAGGTATATTATTAATAATATATTTTATGTTTTAAACAAACAGAGAACGAATTTATATTTTCCTGACCACTGTATTTTTTTATATTTATTTTTCTTTAATTTTTTATACGTAGTTTTCTCACTTTTTCAAATTTAAAAAGTTGAATATCTTAGCCAAACTCTTCCAGAGAATACAAAATTGTCACATGAAGTAACGTAAAAGGAATTATCATTGTAACTCACAAATAATGCATAAATGATATTAAATGTAATACAATTTGACAACTAAGAAACCTAGGACGAGACACCAACGGGAAAAAACCTGAGCTAGTTTGCGCCCGGGTGGCTGAAACTTCCCAGGCTTGCTTCTACTACATTACTTTTGAAAAGAAAACTCTACATGCTCTATAAACATTTTAACCGTTAGTAACACTTAAGAGCATACGGGAGAGAGAGGAGAAGGGTGGAGGAGGAAAGGGGCTTTGACGTCAAAGGTATCTTCTAGCCTTTTGAAAAAAATAAAGAAGAAAAGAAACGGTCACTCTAAAAATGCAAGGTACTTGTGTATAAAGAAAACAGGACGAAAAAATTGTCAACAGAAAGCTGAGGGCGATCAAAGGCCTCAGAACTACACAGTGTGGTTAAAATATTACTAACACTTTTGGGATTACGGGATAGTGAGTTTAATCTAAAGAATTAATTTTATTTTGGGATTATAATATTTAAATTTATGCGGTTTCGATTTTTCAACCGTAAAATACTATTGCCTTCTTAATGGATTGCTATAAATACATGTATGCATTGTTAAGTATGCGCTATTAAAGTTTAGTAAACTATGAAAAAAAAAATAATAAAATCTGTACCACTACAGCTCATGATCTTGTGTTCAATACTTGATAAAGGCCGTACTGTTCCTAAGCCAACGGTTGTGCAAGGAGGTGATTCGGCTCAACCGTCACATTTTTCCCCCAATTAAGGGTACCCAATTTATAGCGGCGGGATAAGTCCCACGAGGGTCTCTTGATCTCACAAGCTGATCCATAGCTGGTGGAATAAATAATTTCTCAGCCACTGCCGGTCTCGAACCCGGCTCCAAGACATCACTAGCACAGCGCCCTAGTATAATAAAGTTCTAGTATAATAAGATTAAATGAAGCATTTCTTCCAATGGGATATTATATTTTAAAATAATATTCAATTGGATGTTCATACTCCTTAGATATATAATATAGAATATCTAATATACTAATATAAGATAGAATTGGTATCCCAAGAAATGATCGCTGACCTACCGAACCGCATATCGTTGATCTATCTGAGAAGGTTTATGAAGAGTTCGGAAAATTTGAACTATTATCTTATGTCAAATAGCCAACTAGTCTCCTAGGGTTGTTTGAGACTCACTCTAAGGTGCTAATGCAGAAGTCAAAGTTTAACAATTTCAAGATTCAACTCTTTGTTATTTAGTTCGAATTTAGAAAGATGGGGACCTCTTATTTATAAATATATTTTTCTACCTCGGCATTCTACGTCCTTAAACTCTCCTAAGCTGGATGAAATCGACGCAGAAGATCGGTTCTCGGAGTTTTGAGGGAAATTTTCTCTAACGGATTGATCTCTTTGAGGGATGATTTGGAGTTGCCGGAACGGTCACCAGATTCGCTCCACGAAATTTTTTTATCTTAGGATATCTCAAGGATAAGATATTTAAACACCGACCTTGTTCTCTGAATGATTTAAAGGAGAGGATCAGGCAAGAAATCAATGACATTCTACCAGAAATGAACAGATGGATGATGGGAAATTTCCGGTAACGTCAATAACGGACCACATTCGAAGATGTAATTTTTAAAACCCACTAAAATAAAAGTTTTTTCAGTGTACTTTCTGAAAATAACACCAGTTTTTTTTCTAGGATTGGTTTCTCCAGTCCTTCAAAATGTATCAGCTATTTTATCCTCTGTATATCTTTCATAGTATCCCTAGTATCACGATTGAATGCACATGGGCTATTCCTTTACATTTATCGCTTCCCTCATCTTCCCTCCCCTTCGCTTGAAATATAGATGCTGAAACTCACGCGTCATAATTTAGTTGAGCAAATATAATAGAAAAATCAGCTAGGACTAAAGGATTGGCACTCTTATGTATATATTTCCATTTACAACGAAACACAGGATAAATTTTGTGGAATGTTTTCCGCTGGTTCCAAATAACATTCAAAATATCTCATTTTTTTTTTCTGGAAACGATGTAGGAATGTGTTTATGAAAATGTAGAATGCAAATTCAAGCCCCGTTGGATTCAGAAAAGTTTTGTCCTGCCTGTGACTGAAGTTCATTGGAGTGGTGAACCTATGCCATTTATTAACTCGTGGGCTCATGCACAGTTATTTCAGGATCTGATATATGTCCAGAACATCCTGTATTGACTTCAATCAATTATATTAATTTAGTTTATCATAAAAAATGCTTGATAGGTCCTCTGAACTGTTAATGCATATGTTGCAGCGTATTTAAAGTGCTAATTTTAGAAGTATTCCTAACTATTACAAAAAATTTAAAAAATTCCTTTTTTTTATTAATTGATTCGATTAATTAAACTATTTATCGTAGGTAAATAGCACAGTACAACAGTGATTTCTCAGTCCAAGGTTTCATAGCCGAATCTGGATAATTTCCGTCTTCTAAATACGAGAAACATGTCATACGTAAATACGAGATTTGCGGAATTAACCTCAGTTTTTCATATAAAGGCAATATCGTCCCTGCTATAATATCGTGTCCAACTTTCGAATATGCAAAAATAGGATTTAAAAATTCTTCACTTTGAAACGTTCTAGTTGAGGCGAAGTCTTGATTACTAATGATGGTTAGGAATTCAAGATTTTTGTGCCGCAACTACCGCGTTTTAAAGTGATGAATATAAAAATCCCATTTTTGCATATTCGGTATACGGGCACGGCAGGGACGATATATACTGTTATATTGAACGAAAAACGAACTTTTTTGGGGGGAGGTAGTGCATGTTGGATTATTTAAACTAAAAGATTGGTATTTGCTTATTTAGAGCCTGGTGAGAAAAGTGATAATAGGGTGTGTCTTTCGAAACGTGGACCATTTCATTGACACATCAAACGGAATCACAATTGCGCCCTCCTTGAATCCTGTACCGAATTGTCTCCACACAGGTTTTACTTTATGCGACACCCGGTATTTATCAAGTTGTTTCCCAAAATATGCCTGGTAAGCTAGTTTTCAAAGTCATTTATATTTCTTCGCTGTTTTTCTTGACAAAGTTTCCCACCTATGTTGCAAAAGCGATCGGGATCGTTAGCACAAGACAAGGGAATTATTCTTCCGACTTAATAACAACGCGAACAAAACAAATAAACAAGGTGCTTTTATATCAAACAAGGATTATTGTATCTGAATAAACACAAGAGACTAGACATCCGAAAAAAATTTCTGTTTTAGATATATCGGTTTATATTGAGAACCTGTTTTTTTTTTACCAAAAAAAATAAAATAAAATAATAATCTATTTGAACAAAGTTACATCGTGTACCTTATTATATTAATGTATCTAAATTCACACCCAATAAACATGTTGAAAAAAAAGAAAGTTTTTGTTCCTCAGCTTATTTGAAGCTTTATTGTGATACGTGGGACACATGGCTCCTAATTTTTCAAACTTTCCAAGAAAGGTGAATACGTTTGGTCTTACCTGTATATCGTGTGAAGGACTGGACGTATCCAATATTCACAAGACAAGCTGCTCAGGTAGCATGCAATAGTTAACAGCGGTCGTGTCGACGATTTACTGCTGTCTCAGTAATTCCAGCTTGTCCAAGGGCCACGTTTTGGCGTTTCTAATTCATACAAGTCAGGTAATTGTGACGTTTATATTGAATACGGCTGATTGCCGGAATACTATTTAAGTTTTTAATTCTAATTTTTGAAAGATTATTTATTTGATGGTGGTACATAAACAATATACAACAATTGAGGGCAAGGATTGGCAGAGACGTATGTCCACATTCATTCCATGCAAAAAAAATCTATAAAAATATAATAGAACAGCTATTTACACTCTCCTTCATTATTTTAAATAATTTCTAATTAATATGGAAGTTAATATATTATATTAAATTAATTTGTTAATGACACTTTCCCTTTATGGAAGTTAATATATTATATTAAATTAATTTGTTAATGACAAATTTCCCTTTGATCTATAACTTTATATTTAAAAAAAAAAAATTATAACAAGGTTACGACGTTTCGAAGTCCTTCTTTGTCTCCTTCATATTCTTTTGCGCACCCCAAAAATAAATCGGAGTAGGTAAGAAGTGTCTTAAAAAAAAAAAGTCTTCAATTGAGAAGCTGAACTCCAATTGTCACATTTTGAAATAAATTATGAAAATCAGCCTCGTTCCTCAGATATACTGTATTAATATTTACAGAGAAAAAGCCCTAGCGCAAATACAATTAATTAAACATAGAGATATGATGGAATATATGCAATTAGAGGTTTTTATAAAGGAAACAAAAAACAAAACCCTTTTTCTCTTTTTAAAACGATACTGGGTTTATTAACTAATTTAGAATCGGGTACAATCAATATCGGGTGGAGAATATGAAGCACACGACTAATTGGCCAATTAATTATGAAAATGGAAGAATATGAATGTAACTCCAGGATAGAATTTGGTTGGAATATTGCAATCGGATTTTTTGTCATAATTACTGCTTTGAAGCAGGAATTTTAGGAAATTAACACCAATTTTAATAAGAATAAATTATCAGTCACATCTTAGGACCGCTGTTACAATCATTGAACTTGGTTTTAGTAATATTCTCATAACTATTTACGTCACACAGTGGAACGAAAAGTCCTTTTTCATAGTCTTCACAAAAAAAAAAAAAAAAAAAAAAAAAACCAATAATACCTAATAAAAATTTTGGGTAGTTTCATGAAATTGAAATTGAAATTCTTCCCGAATCTTCTGTTTATTTACAGATTTTTCATTTCTGAAAAATACCTTTTGTCGAAAGTCTATTTCATATTAAGAAAAAAAAATTTTTTATTATTATTATTATACCCTTCCAGACGATTTTGCATAGCAACTATTTTGGATAAAGACTTGGGTATTTTTTTTTTAATCTTAGTTAAAATTGTAGTTTTTTGCAATTAAAAAAATTTCGAATTTACTTGTGAATTTGATTATGTTGTTAGTCACTTTACAATTTTCCAGGAATTCTATCCGACTATTCTATCTTTTTACTGAAAAAAAAACCTGTAAAAAATATGTACTGTGCGCTTCCTCAGCGAGATTTTATAGCTAATCCAACGCCAAGAAATTATAAACCAGACAATATTACCTATTGGGCAATTAACGGAAGAGGATGTCAGGTATAAGGATTTAGGAAATTTCGGGTATCTCACTCAAGAAAAAAAAAAGTAGGGAAGCTTTGAACGAAGACGTATAGAAGGTACTTGTCTGCAATACTCGAATCAAGCAATTCTGAATTTTCTTTGTGGAAAAAGCTGCAATGATTGCATATAATTAGCCAAAAAAAGAATTATAAGAGAAATTTTTTTTTCAGTCTATTTTGAAATCTCATATTTCTGCAATTGTTTTAGTTTTTAATCATTTTGAAATTTGTGTTTGAGAAAAATCCTGACGTGATGGATGAAAATGTCGTTTTCGGATTCAGCGCTAAAAAATACATGAGAATTAGTTATCAAAAACTGAAAAACAACCATGTTGTCTGATTTTTAGTGCCTTTATTTAAAAAAGAGAATACCTTAGTGAATATGAACATACTATAATTTAGACAATAATGTTTTTAAATTTCATTTCAATAAATGTAGTCCAATTATCTTATGAATTTTATTTTGTAAATTATGTAGAAACCAAATTTTATAACACCTTTTAAAATAAGTTATTTGTTCACTTCAATGTTGCATATTAGTTAATATTTATAATTATTATATTATACTATAAAATACTGGTATTGGATAATGGCTTATCGAGGAGTCATGAGCCGTAACACGTGGCACTTGCAATTCCTAAAATAACCTTGCATAATCAGTAAGAGATCTAAAATAGAATTATTTTTATAAATATTCAAAGAAATAAACAAAATACCATAGAAGCCTACTTATTTTGTATTTCGTCCCTCTCAAAAACCGGCCTTTTTGGGAAAAATCTTTCATCTTGTCTTTATCTGAATAACACTATAAGTGGGTTGTTTTAATGTAGGCTATTTTTAACTCTGAATGGAATAAAAAATTAATTTTGCGCAATTATATTAATTAAATCTTCTCGGAGATCAAGAATTTTTTAATTTGTCTTTAATTTATTATCAAAGTTAAAAAAGTATCGGATGTCACCTGAAGCATGTTGATGACATCCACATTGGTAGCGACCCTGTTGAATTTCGGGAATGTCCAAGTACGATGCTCATCATATTTTTTCCCTAGCTTCCTGTTTTTTTTTTTTTTTTTTCCCATGAGTATCACACTAGGCTGTATAGCGGCTGAAATCATAGTGTTACCATGCAGAAGAATCTTGTGAACGTTATTATATGGTATGCGATCTATGCAGTTGTACCTATAGTTCAGCAGTTTTTCAAAAAAGTAAAATTTTGAGACGGAATGCCGAAATTTATATTTTGAGCCTTATTGCATCTTTTTTATGTTTCTTTGAAAAGTTTACAACTACCATACGAAATATTTTCTTAAAATTATACTACCATAAAGTTAATACTACCATCCCAAAAAGCATAAAAAGTTAGATTTTTACAACTTCTTCAAACCTTTCCACTCTCTTTCTGGTTCCCAATTGACTGGACTACAGTGCGTCTCCTAATTTCGACTCACTTTGGCTTCAAAAGGGAGCGGCCACAGAAGAAAAACTTTAGAATAAAAATTTTAGGTAATTTAATCTTGTTTAATTTAAAGTGAAATGAACATTAGAAATAATTTAAATAAATTAATTCGCAGTTTTTCAAATTAATTAATTAATAATTAGATGTTATTAAAATTATTTTACAAGTAAAGAGGAAACAAAAAAAAAAACACGTTTTTGCATTTTTTTTTATACTTCTAGAAAAATTTGAGGTGGAAAAGTTGAAATTCATAATCAACACCCTAATAAACAAGAAAGAGCTAATTTTTAGAACTTCTCCAAAACATTCCACCGAGATTCCTTTCTGGACACCTTCAGTCAGAACATCGCTTTCACGAATTAAAATCAAAATATCAACAAAGTTCGTAAATTTACGCAGCTGGGTACTATTTCCTCACGTAGATAGAAGCCTAATAGGTTAAAAGAAAAAAGTTAGAATACGGCGCTCGGCTGCGCTCAAAAGATGCAAACTTTAAAAAAAAGCTATTAGAACAATTCATAAGAAGTAAAAAAAAAATACGTATATTTAAAAATGTTGAACCATCGAAGAGTGTCATACATGTCAATAGAGGTATCAACAGTGTCATTGCATATTCATAGGTAAATTTGTAGAAATGTGATTCAGAATTTTTACATCATATTTCCAGCTTCATTGTATGATTTATGATAGCTAGGAATTTGAACAATGCCCGTAAACCTGGATATGGGCATGTGAACTATTCTATAATGATGGGGACTATTCTAAAATTGTTGAATTAGCATTTTGAGAGGGTTCCTTTTCCATTATATCTCCTCGCCTCGCTTTCGACAACCGAGTCTTCCTTTTAGAGTTCCCTAACCCTTGGCCATTTCTGGGGTTTAGTTTTTTACTTTCATTGCTTCACGCATCATAGATAAATGTTTAACACAAGAAAAAATCAATATTAATATTGATTTATAAGTTTATTAATAGTAGTTTATTGTTCAGCATAAAAAGATTTTCTTTCCGAATTGTAATCTACATAGAAATATCAGCAAATATTCAATCGATGCTGATTATCAGGCAAAGATTGCTATTTGAAATTACAAGATTCCTGTAAAAAAGGTCTCATTTTAATTTGAATTTAAAACGGTATGACATTTTGAAAGTTAAAATTTTCCACTTTCACACTAATTCACAATTCTTACCGATATAACAAATTAAGGTTAGCTTTTTCCCATTCATGGTAAATCGTGATGTATTTCAGATATTGGACTCTTAAAACATGGAAGATAGATAGATAGATAAAAAGCTTTATTGAAAATAAATTTACATCCAAACAAACAACCAAATTCTCTAACAAGCCTTTGTTTACATGGTATAATACCGTCTGTCAAGTTGCCTATATATATATATATATATATATATATATATATATATATATATATATATATATATATATATAAATTGTTATACAATAAGAAACAGCTCACATACATCCTTTTGTTAATAATTTCTTAATTAAATACATTACATATCAATTTAATAACAAAGAGCATCCAATGTATAATTAATTTATTTTTAATCAATTTATCAATAATTCATCTTTAATACACTTGGTTTTTTATTTATTTTGTGATTTTTATTTATATATAGGAGAAGAATATTATAGAATTATAGAATATTATTACGAATCAATAACATTCTGTAGCCATAAGCTGATATGTGGTACTGGTACAAACTGTTCCAATCCTTACCATTTAATAAGTCTATTAGTTCATGACGACTTAGTAATTTTTTCTTAAAATACTTGGTCCTATATTCTTGTAAAATCGGACAAACAGCCACGTAGTGGTATAAATCCTCAATTGCATTTAAATTACAAAGAGTACACAATCTTTGTTCCTCACTCTTCATAACACTATTGTTAAGATGAACCAATTGTCCTCGGAGCCTAAAAATTACCTTAATAAAATTCATTTTATTCCCATCTAGCATGTAATGCCTGTCACCTAAGTCACTGTTTAACTCCTTATAAAGATCATGGAAATTAGATACTTTGGCTTTCTCCATCATATCCGCCTTAAAATTATTTTTTAATTTATCCTAAATAAGTGAAATTATTTCATTGCTTTCATATTCTAATGGAATATTTATTCTGTTACAAAGTTCGGAGTTTTCTTTATGCCAAAATATTTTCTTTTTAAGTATTTCCTTAGCTAGAATTTAGGCAGCCTCGTATCTGGAAAAGAAAGAACCCTTTGTATATATTGTAAATGTAAATATAAACAATGAAAGATTATTGGATTTAAATTAGATTCCAGATATAAAATGTAGTGTGGTGAATTAACAGGAAGGGAGAACAGTTTTTTTATAAAAAATATATTCAGTTTTTCTACTTCTTCCAAACTACGGTATCCCCAAACCTGGCAAGCATAACAAATTATTGATCGAACGGCAGCACAATAAACATCCACTTTTTTTTATAATGATATTTCATTTTTGTTCAGAAAATAAGTATAGGTTGTATTTACAGCAAATTTTGAGATATTTAACTTATTTAAGAAATGAGTCTTCAATTTGCAAAGGGGGGTCAGACCTATTCCCAGATAATTATAATAATTTACTATTTCCAAATTTTTTGATTCTATTTTCCATTTCTCGTTCTTTCCTAATATTCCTCCATTGCGAAACACCATAATTTTTGTTTTTTCCAAATTGACTGACTAATTCCACAAGCCACAGTATTCCGCAACCCTTTAAAACATGGAAGCTAAACTCTACTAACCAATGGTGAGGAAAAATATACAATTTTTAGTAATTATTATTTTCTTCCCTCTTCAGTATACTTTTTATTGTTTTGGAGTTATGTACTTTCACTTTTTAGTCTGTAGATGTGAGATGTATTGTCTGTGTCTTATGTTTTATGCATTTATGTTTCTTATCTTTTTTGTTCAATCGGTGAAATGTTGTACTGTGGTTCAGAAACACCAAATTCAGGGACCGAAGTCATAATACATTCTATATCCTTCAAAACTTAGCCAATAGTGATTTAATTGATTAGTTTAGAACAATAGTAATTCCGCATTTTGGTTGGTGGAGGAAAGGGGAGGTAATTTTTTAATTAATTTTTAATTTTTCAGTAATTTTTCTTTACTAAGAAAACTATTTAACTTCATTTGTGAAACAAACTAAAATATAGGCAGTGAACCATATAACGATAAAAAATCAAAGATTTATTCACTATCTAAGTAGGAATCTCCGTAAAAACTTTATTGGATTTAAGTTATACAAACGTTTAAATTAGTAATCATGAAATAATGTGTAATAAGCAGATAGGGACTTATATCGACCGATAGTAATAAAGTATCGATATTTTCCTTAAAATATCAAGTAGTTTTGGTATCGATAACACTGATTCCTTTCGGTATGATAATGATATCGAATGTTTGATTTAAGTGCTTAAATGAGTGCCGGTATTGATGTTTATATTTAATATTTCAGGTTATATTGATTCATAATCGACTCAGTTACACATTTTTTTGTTGATATTGACTGTCAGATGAACTTAATGTACCTTAGAGACAACAAAATTATTCTGAGACGCCTTTACTTCGTTAAAATATGAACATAAATAATTAAATTTAATAAAAATCAATCAATTCATCGATTATAGTTGAGCTTTTAGACTGTGACTGTAATATAAAGAAATCTGGTGCGGTGCGTGCATCACACAACTTTCCCTTACTGTCCTGTAATAATTATCTTTTTTATATAATTTTAAAGAGTTCACATAAGCAGTACTTAAATAAACTCAGAAACATTCACTTCTTCACATCTTCTCCTACTTAAATACAATAAAACAGTTTTTAAACAGTTTTATTGCAACAATTCTGTACACTACTTATATATTGTAAGTTTGTCAAGTTGAAAATACATTTTAAAAGTTTAGGTTTAATTTCCATGGGAACATTTTCTTTCCATTAAATAATGTGAAAGTAGAAATTATTAAGTTAATTTCCGCTTTTGTATTCTTAAATTACTTTATTACAGAGCGTATTGTTGACAACAGATTGGTGGATTAGCGGGAGGAGGATTAAAGGTCGCATCCGTATCCTTTCGGATGCGCTCGATTATCCATCTAGGGTCTTGTACTCCTCATATGACACGCTGTATCTTTGCTAATACTGGTCCGAATTTGATGATTCTTTTTTGTTTTTTTAGATAATTTAATAAACTTTCTTACGATTCATTACATAATTCACCATAAAATGCATAGTTTTTAAGTTATGCTTTTCATCATAACTTTTTTCCCTGCATTCCCTCGGTGAGGTACCACATAAATGAAAAGTTAAAGAGCTTTGAGGAAAAGATTTTCGGCGAGTTTTATCAAAATCTTTGGAGCCGTTTTCGAGAATGTTTTAATAAACTGTTAAATCGATTATATAAAATTCTAGTTAGACAATTTTAACGAAAAAAGTTGCTGTAATATCCCAAAAAAATACCTATCAAATACGTAATTTCAGTTTCGTACCACTTTTCGTTTTTGAGGTAGACTGTTCCCACACACAAACAGACCTTTTTGCGAGACTTGGTTATTTGAATTTAGGAGATTTTTGGTTATTTCGAATTTTTTCACGATCGCGATATTTCATATATAGGTAAGGGAAAGTTAGAGGATGTAATAAGTGTGTTAATTCTTAGTACAGGGGTACATATTTAAGATATAGTCCATTCTTATAGTTCTTTTTAGGAATCACTCCAAAAGCTTTAGCCAGCCATTAAAAGTTTTATACGCTGTCTTACGTATTTTACGTATCTTATATATATATATTAAAATTAATCCAGGGAAAATGTATCAGTTTCTAGTCTTTAACAAGAAAAAAAATGATTTTCCAGTTATTGAAAATGTAAATTTTTATTCAGTATTCCATGAATTCATTTTGTATTGCCATAGAAAAACTTCATCTCGGAGACAAAAGGCTTTGACAGGCAGCATTTTCTGGAAAGGCCGTATTGAAAATTCTTCAAATACCTGGAAGGTATTCCACCACATACCAGTGACTCTGCTTTGCCTGATGCAGCTATCGTTTTTGTTATTGAAAATATATGAACGTTTTATTTTTACTCTTAACTTGTTATTGTTGACTGATAATAGAAAGTTTATATTTGCTTCAAAATCTCTGGTTGTTTATTTAAAAGGCGGATAGGCATGGTAAATAATATTGTAATATTGATTACAATGCAATGCATATATATATATATATATATATATATATATATATATATATATATATATATATATATATATATATATAATATCAACTTCAATATTTATTATTTGTTTGTCCGTTTTTCTCTTTTTAATTGACTGTTATCAATTAAGTTTTTCATATTCACGTTTAGTTCTCTTTCATATTCTTTATATTTTCTGAAGAAAATAGAAGAATAGAACCTTATTAAGGTCTAGTTTAATTATAGAAATATACAACATACGCAGCCAGGTTTGTTTTAATTAGATATTAAAATTAAAAGAGAATGCTTTAATCAAATACTAACATAAAAAAAATTAAAAATATAAAACAAAAAGATTGCAAAAAAGAAATCTTAGTCCCTCCAATGACATTAAACAATTAACCAGTCAACGCACAGTGGTTCAGAAACCCTAATTTTGTGGCCAAAAGTCAAAGCATTACTTTGCTGTAGCGCAAACTTTTAGTGGTAGAAAGTGTTCTATATTAGCCGGTTAATACCAAACACTGGCCAACCCAAGAAAGCATAAGTCCCTGTTTTTGTAGCTCCATCTCATAGCCGATATTGATATCGAAGTGGTATACTGCCACCAGCATGGCTTAGTGACGTGATGATGTCAATATTTACTAGAGCAATACAAACCAAAATTATATGATGGTAGTTGACTATTTTCTCATTATTATCTAATATATAATAGATCTTTATACATAATTTTTATTTGTTCCCCTCCTTAACGACATTTTTTTTTTTTTTACTGCGTATAAGGAAGTATTTTAATCGCGAAAATTTTGGTTTTCAGATTTCAACGGGAATATCCATTTTGACCATCCCTAAATCTATTTGGAGTAGTTTCGTAGTGACGTCTGCACGTGCAATCGTTCGTAGGTTCTTGCGTATCTCTCATATCTGAAAAACGTTTAGCCGTAGAAAATTAAAATTTTGTATTTGGGATTTTTATAAAACCTAGTTGTGACACATCCCTTTTTAGGTCTCTACTTGTACACCGGAAGTGGCACTTTACCTGAAGGTCATAATTGATTTCCATAAAAAATTATATTAAAATATAATGCCAAACTTCTCAAATTTGGTACTTATGATTTATTTGTTGATTTAAATAACATACTAGATTTTGGTTTAAATTGGCAAACTGGAAGCGATACTTTAATGTAAGGTCATAACAAACTTTCATCAATAATTATTCTAAAATATGATGTAAAACATCTCAAATTTGGTAAATAAGATTTTTATATTAATATAAATAATATAATAGATTTTGGTTAAAATTGCTGAGTCGGAAGGGGTACTTTACTTTAAATTCATAATAAACTTACATTAAAATTAAATACAGAGATCATATGGTTGGGTGTTAAGCTGCAAACACGATTTTTTTCCAATCTAATTAAAAATTTTTATTACTTGTTTTAAATGTTAAAATTGAGTGTAATTAGTGTTGCAGCGGGAGAATAAGTCTAAGAATAAAATATGGAAACCGTCGATTTCACACTACACTATTGAGTGGCATAGACAGTTTTAATATTTTCATAGAACACGAAGAAATCTCTTTGGAACTTGTTATGTACTGAATGAAAAGGAATATATAAAACGGATAGAGACCTTACGGAAACATCTGAAGGTCAGTGTGATACCATTAATACTGTAACAAATTCGAACCCATATCAAACCTAATGGACGACTCAGCCTACAAATAAGCAGCCTGTTAATGTTTAACTCCTACTTATTTATTTTATTGATGTGAAAGAATATGCAGCACTTGTTACATTCCTCCGTTATGACAAGATCCTAATGGCTTCTGGCTGATACCTCTATGAGAGGAGTTACTGTGGTGTATCCCGAAAATACCGATGTTCATCGCAGGATAGCAGCAAATTTAAAAAGAGGAGGTGCTCACTTGCATACATATCAGCTTCCAGAAGATAAAAGTTCCCGAATCGTCTCAAAAAATTTGCACTAGACCTGCAGCAACTATAAAACAAGAACTTGCCAACCATGGATGTGAGGCAACTAATGTGAGTCAACGCTATCTCACGGTTTAAAACATCTATTCCAATAATTTTACTTTCTAATCTCCATTGTGCTTTTTGTAATGATTTTTCTTATTTTATTTAATGGATCATTTTTTCCTGACAACATGTGCCATCGGCAGCAGCAGTTCTAAACGAAGACATCCGACAATGGGAATGTATACTCACCTTCGCGCACCCCAAGCATAAATTGCAGGACGTAAAAAGTTGAATAACTTTAATGCGAGTTAAGAGCCCACAACGTTGCTACGGAGGACTCCTCACAAAAGCAGTTCAAGAGGCAGGTGCAAGGTGTGTCTCAATAGCCTTCTACATGGTTTTGAAAGTAGTTCTGCTAACTGCAGGAGTATTAAAAGAGTTCTTTTATGAAGTTCATAACACTATGAAGATTTGCTATACTCTACACTGATTAGAAGTACACTCCACTTTCAAATGCTTTTCTGCACCCTAACCATTAATTGGAGTAGGTAAAAAGTTTAATAACTTAGAGTTATCGCAACTATAAAATTCTGACGCCATTTAAAAGAATAGGTAAAAACCTTCAAAAAATAGAGTTGCAGACTTTTACGTAAGTTTTTTCAAATTTTATGTATTAAAAAAAAAAGACCCTTTTTTTCTGATTGCAAAAATATCAAAAACTAAGATAGATAGGCAAAGCATGTAAAAAGAAAATTATTTTGTTTTTAAAGGATCTAAATCTATGATAAAAAAAAAAAAAAAAAGATTTAGGAAATTTTGTATTTTGTTTTTTTATGACAGAAAAATTATCGAAAAAATGAAATTAAAAACGTAAGTCGATAATTATTTCACTTACTTTTTTCATAAAATTAATTAAATAAAAAAAATGATTTATTTTTATACATAAACAAAAAAATAATTTTTTATTATTCTGCATTATCTTCAGAAATATTTGAAGCTCTACAAGTAAAATTACACCCAGAGAATAGTCAGCCTAATAGTTACGCCTTTAATATAATTGTTTTAAATGCATTAAGTCTAAACCAAAAAATATTTTCTGATATATATATATATATATATATATATATATATATATATATATATATATATATATATATATATATATATATATATATATACATATATTTTTCAGATTCATATCCTTTGTTCAAAAACCGATTTTTTCCTATTTACCCTTTTTTCATGTCTGTTAACTCTTTTACTGCCAGTGGCCATATTTGTCCCACCTATCAAAAAGCTGGAATTATATGTTCAAAACAGTTTGGTGGAATGTAACCAATGTAACGACAACCACAATCATGTAGATGTTCTAATCATGTTCTAGAAGCTAGAAAAAAATACGTTGATCCTTCAGACCTGTTTGCGCGCTCGTGCCAAACTTCGTTTTTGGTGGAACAAATATGGCCAGTGTCCATTTGAGGTACCGGCATTGGTACTTTTATTTAATTTTAATTATTTCTATATTTATTTTTTATTAATTTTTTTTTTTTTTTACAACATATCAATATTCGTTGTTCAAAAACAGATTTTTTTTCTCCTTATCCCTTTTTCGTATGTCTTAGTTTTTGATTTATTTGCGAATAGGTAAAAAAGTGTCTTTTTTTTTTTTTTTACAAAAATAGTCGTAACATGTAAAAAATGTCGAAATCGATCGCTGTATGGCTCATTTAAAGTTGAAGGGACTATCTTTCAAATCAAGTTAGTTTTTATATCCAACAACAAGTGCTTCTAAATGTGCCGGAAATTGAACAATAGTTAAATATTTTTTACTTTTTTTAAAGCTTTTTTTATCAGTTATAATAAACTGTAATTTTTTTTTAAAAGTCTACAACATCATTTCATGGCGATAAAAAGTAACACAATCAATGTTAATATCATACATATATATATATATGTATATATATATATATATATATATATATATATATATATATATATATATATATATATTGTATATTTTCATACCGTTATGAACTTGATTAAAGAACGCTTCTAACCACCATACACTCCGTCAGTAGTAATATTTGCAGAACAGGGCAGAAGTCTGTAGAGACGCACCTTGCACCTGCCTCTTGAACTGCCTTTGTGAGGAATCTTCCGTAGCGACGGTGCGGGCTGACCTAAAGCTGGCCACAGAAGGCAGCTGCAAAAGAATGATTAGGCAAAGAATACCTGACATAGGGCTCTGCTCACCTTCGGGCAGATGGGGCGGAAAACTGTCGGCTTGAAGAATATATTTCTTGGGCATGCTATAGAACGTTTGTTTATGGTTCTATACTAAAGATGATATTTAATTATTACTATAAACACGCAATTATAACCAATAATTATATCCTTCGCCATAATTATATTGTTCATAAAACCTTCATTTACTATAAAGAACCTTAGAGTTATTCGGCTGTAGGTTGACTTTTTTCTTTTGATTTAGGTAAAGTAACATAGACAGTCCAAAATCATCTACATATTATTTTTCAAGAAGTTTTTGGGTGTCCAGTATAATATTTATCTCTATTCAAAAAACATTACATTAAAATTCAAGCTTGACAATTTTATTTATACAATATATTTAGAATATACCATATATTTTACAATAATAATTATATATTATTATCATGTACATTAATCATAACCTCAGACCATGAGAAAGAACTGGTTGGATAATTAAGCCAGCAGACTAGAAGTATTAAAATCTGCAAACTACATTGTACGACAAATAGGCTAAAATTTATTTCTGATCAGCTATTTGAATCTATTCGGATCTATACGAAGAAGTCACGCTCCAGGTCAGTATCAAAGTTTTACTTATTTCTAAGTGTTGTTCATGCCTTTATAAACTTTATTTGTGTAATATGGACAATTTGAGGGCGCGTGTTACATTATTTGATAGAAAGCTGAGATATTTATAAGAAGTCAGGCGATTACTCGCCGTTAATAGGCGCCCAGGGCTCTTGGCGCTGAAGCGATATCAATAGTCCCTATAATGTCCTCTCTTTCTTTCTATATGATGCAATCGACAAGTAAGAAGGAAATAACCAAAAAAGCAATGAATCAAAAGTTTCACCTAACCTCAGACCTTCAGAAACAACCGCCAATTATGCCGCTACGGAGTGATTTTCTAAACGAGAAAATGCCATAATTTTACATATTTTTCCTGGTATTAAGCAAATTGAATATCTTCTTATAATAGTTAAAATACCATTAATTGATCCGAAGTTCATCCGTTACGCATCACGAATTTACAACTCCCGATTTTGCTTACATTTCAGTAACAAAGAGGAAGTAGATAACCTTTTGAAGAATCATTAATTCAATATTTATTGACAACAAAGAATTTTTTATAAAAAGACCAGTTAATCCGGCCAAACGCATCATAATTTCAAATGCTTGCCCTTCCATTCCTCACGAGACAATTGAGAAAGAACTTTAATGCATTGACATTAGTTTCGCCCATGCATTTTCTCAGAGCTGGTTACTAAGATCCAAGGTTGGCCCATGTATTTAGTTTCCGTCGGCTAGTTTACATCCCACCTGACGACGTTAGTAAACTCCCACCAACCTTACTAATTTAAGCAGGACAATGCCTCTTAACGATTTTTTTTCAGTGAAGACATTGTCACTTGTTTCATTTGTAAGCAGCCGGATTATGTATTAACTGATTGCCCTGAGTGCGAAAATGACGATGGCATTGAAGAATCTCATAGTAATGAAAAAGTCATAATATTAATTAACTTAAATTCCAATATAAATGAAAAAAACCTGTGCTGATCGCTCCCTATTAGATACACGTAATCACATGCTTGTAAATCAGAGTATTACCGTAGAGCCAGGCCAAGTTAGATGCCATGATGTCACTCTCACGTCAACAGAAATCAATGCAGACATTAACAGACCAAGAAACCAGTCCAAGAAACAGCCATCTGTAACTATGGGGACAATAGCCATAACAAAGAAAACAGTGCTGAGATTAAATTTATTAAGGAAACAGCTGCTGGCAAAAAATCAAAGAAAGTAAAAAAGTAGGTATAAATTCTGGAATTAACCTAGAAGACGTCCGGCAGCAACTCGAAGAAAATCAGCAGAAATACCCAATCTCTTTCAATAATATGGTTAAACTGATTGACATGTCGTCTAACACTAAAAATTTCAGTAATTACTACACGAATTCACGGATAATACAGAGGTTCTTAGGGATATGCTGGCAGATACTAAAAGTCTTATTACAGATCGGCACTCAAAAGTAGAGATTTCAAAACTCCTTAAAAAAAGGCTGGGACACAATTGGAAGTGTAATCAACACGGAGGATAGCACTGACAATAAATTAATAACAAGTTTCTAGACAATATATTATTATATGAGTGGAACAGGGCAAGCGACAAATTGGGAAAAGTTGAAGATACCGTGTTATGTAAAAAAGTGATTCCAAAAGAAACCATTCCATCATAAGGTAAAAATTAATTTATTAAAAATATTCATTAAGTACGCTAATGACCCTTCATGGGTAGATGCATGTATACAATAAATAAATACATTGATTTCTAACATGTATACTAATAATAAAAGCAGTTTGAATGCGACGAAGAAATTGAAGCTCCCTCATTGATTCGTAAATATCAGCTGATGAAGTCTGTATTCTTTAAAGCTTCGTAAGTCATCTGATGATATTTATGGTTGGTTTCAGAGTGTAATGCTTAAATTCTCTCCTTCTTTTCTTTATGATTCAAAATTGGTCGATTCTTGGTACGATTCCAACTTGGTTTTCGTCTTTCGGCGGATTTTTACTTCCTAAAACAAAGAATAATTTATTTCTTTAATCCAATAAAGAAATTTTTTTTTTTTTATGTGTCTTTTTTTTCCCGAACGTAATATGTTAGTCATATTATGGCTCGACCAGCGACCAGCACACACGACATGCATCTGTTGAATGATCTATCTTCCCACCGTTCAGTGCGCTTTGAGCGTTATCATCTCACACTCAAAATTGTTCAACTTTACTTACTGTACTTCCGCCTTAAGACCATATTCAAATATCCTTTTTGTAATCTCTGGGTCATTTTCTCTGTTAAATGATACCAATTCTTGCTTCCTAGTATTCATAGAAATAGAACTATGAACGTTTAAAAAAGACACCAGCACCACTTGTCAGATTCATACGCTTAAATTAATATTAATTTATTCCAGATTCGTAGAAATGATATGGCTTTCATTAACTATTTTATGTTAATTACTAACGAATGATATAGCCTCTGCAGACAATTAATACTTTTAATTAATTAGTTATAATCACCTTAATAAGTTAAAATTACGTTTAATTAATTATAACTTCCGAAGGTAAACAGATTCCTGCTCATTCTCTTCTCGTTCCTGACATGATAAAAGTTTCTCGGAAGAGGAAATTAGTTCACTCGTTAACGAACTCATACCCGCCCTACTTTTTTTCCTTTAATTTTAGCTAATGAATGTTTACCCTAAGCATGGTGTTTGGATAAGGAGGATTTTCAACTCTCTTTTTTTTTTTGCATAATTTTTCTAATTTTTCTACTAAACGAGCGTTTCAGATTTACGTTTATACTTTAATAAGGATTATTAAATCAATAACAATAATGAATCATTTAAAAAAAAAATATGATAAGTATTTATAAAATAAATGCTTTACACAAATTACAACAATTATCATTTGAAAGTCCTTATTGAACCAAGTTAATGGGAAATTCACTTATCACAATTTATTCGATAAATAAAATTTATGTTAAAAAAAAATTTCATTAGTAAAATCGAGATAGAGATTTTGGTGTATTATTTTCAATAATAGACCTTTGGAATCGAATTATAGGCTTTAATTGTTCTCACGAATGCAGCCGAGGAGATCGGTTTGGTTATAAATCAAGAAAAAACGAAATATATGGAATCAGTACTTGTAGCAATGCTGAGGTGTATATTGAAACCTACATATTTGACAGAGTGGGCCAATTCTCCTATTTGGGATCAATAGTGAGCTCCTCTAATAATATGGGCCTTGAGATTGAAAAAAGAATGATGAATTCGAATAGATGTTATCACGGGCTACGAAGACACCTTAGAAAATTGCAGTTCGCAAATCTCTAGGCTAACAAAAATCATACTATATAAAACACTTATTTGATCGGTGCTTACTTATGCTTTAGAGACGTGGACCCTTACTAAAGCAAAAGAGAAAGAGCTGCAGGTTTTTGAAAGAATAGTTGCAAGAAAGGGAGGAAACAAATGGAGGAGACGTAAGAACCAAGAAGTTTATCAGCTCTTTAACGAACCAGAGTTGGTGCACCTAATTAAATTATCAAGGTTAAGATGGGCTGAGCACATAGCGCGAATAGCTGATGAAGAGGTCGCAAAGAGGTTGTTAGAGGGAATTCTGGACAGAAAAAGAGGAAGAGGTAGGCCCAGGCCAAGATGGATAGACGGCATTAACCAGGATACACGGTCATTGCTGCGAATAAGAAACTGGAGGGCAAGCAGCAGCGCAGGATAGAGCCGGCTGGCAGAAGATCATTGAGAAGGCCAGGACTCACCACGGGTTGAAAAAAAAAATTATCAATGGTTTTTTCAATCATTTTCTAGCCATAGAATTATTTTTTATCCACTATGTAAAATATATGTGTTTTTTTAAGTGAAATTATAAATTTGTACACAAATGTTGTACGAATATTAATACTTAATAGTTTTTTCCGTCAAACATTCCTTGCCTTTTAAAATCTATAAACAATCACACCCTCCCTCTCCAATATCCTCAAATTATTTTTAAATCGTTGACTATACCTCCTCTACCCCACTTTTATTCTTAAAAATTCTTTACCAAACAAACATATTCTTCATCATGCTTTGATGAATAAATTAATTATCATGGATTTTCTTAAGACATTAGTTTTCCCATCTTTTCTTTTTGACGTTTTACAATCTTCAATGTTTTCTTTCATACCTGATCTGCTTACGGTGCTCAGTTCTCTTTTGTTTCTCGTTTCGTTTCAATTAGTTTATTTTTTTCTTCATCTGTTTGTACTCCTAATTTATTTTTCTCTTTACCGATTTCATGTGAACTTTTTCAATGTTGTTATATTATGCAATAGTTAGAACAACACTTATTAATAACCCTTCTGACGTTTTAAATACATACCTTATTTCTATATCTTTTTGATTTGATTTTATGTATCTATTATATTTCTGCTACTTTATTTCCATAAATCTTACGTTTTACTTTATATTTTTTATACTTTCAATATTTTTCATTTTCATTTAAAAATCTGTACAGATAAGCCCCGATTATCCACGGAACTGGATGGCAAGAGAACCGCTGATAGAAAAAATCGCGAATAACCCGAAAAAATACGAGAAAACTAATATTTCAAAGTACAAACTATGTTTTATCGTACAAAAAACATAATAAAACTTTTAAGATACATGCATGTGTACAGCACGGCAGAAACCTTTGCTCTGCGTCTAAATGACTAAAGCAAAGAACAGTAAACAAAAAACAATTCATATGTACAAAAAGTGTTCAGTTACAAATTTAAAAAAAAATCAGTCAATCGTTTTTGCTTCTCGATTTAGAAATACCTTTTCTTTATTCTGAAGTGTACTTTCCTAAGCATGAGTTTTTCTGCCAGATTTGCATCGTCGTCTTGTTCCTCTAAATATTGAAGCTACGTGCTGCCATACAATTTCGTGTCATCCGCGCCGGCGTTTAAGGTTTGTTATCTCACTGCCAGTCATTTAAACCCCGACTCACTTGCGTTCGCGAGGCCTATTGTATTTTCCAACAACTCCCTATTGTTGCCTTGGATTAAAGATTAAAATTGTTTTTGTTTTTTTGTGGTTAGCATTTAAAAAAAAAAATCGCTGCACTCGCGGATAATCAGGGCTTTACTGTATATGAGATTTAATGCTTGTTCACTTCTTGTTTATAACACCGAATCAAAGTAGCCGAAACGTCAGCATGTGACTACTAAGACACTACTGTGTGTTTATTTTTTACTTTGCCATTTGTGTTTTCAAAGATTTGAAAACATTTGAAACATTTGAGATTTCGAAACTTTTTTTCTGTATTTCCTCTATCTCATTAGACTGACTATAAACGCATATATTTAGATCAACATTGCAAAAAATTAAATTTATATTCAAAGGACGTGATTGGTGTTTTAAATAGAAAGGTAGAGATTCATAAGATATAAGTTTTCAAGCGACTTACTAATTACAAGGCCTGAAAATATATGAATGTTTTCAAACAAGCTTGCGTTTGAGTTTAAAACACTGTAATATCTAGATAAAGCAATAGTGGCTCCTATAATTATTTCTTCGAATGGACTAATATTGAAAATCACAAGAGAGTGTATAGAAGATTTCGACATACAGTGGTTGAAAGTGGCTTAAAAACCATTCCTGTTTGATACTACCAGGTTTCTCAGAAAATTTAAAAATAAATGAAGTAACACAATATCATCTGCATCCCCTTGAATTTTCTTGCGAGAATTAGATATACTCCAGAATTCTGAAAAATATAAATCTAGAAATAGTAATATAATTCCTCGGATTTGCCAAGAATAATTTAGTTCTTGAGCATAGTAACAGTATAAGAAGATAAAAATCTACTTGTATAAGCCCAAGCTAAAGGAAGGTGTGATTAACTGGTAAGGGGATGGTTGTAAACAGCCCGAGGTCTGTCGGAAGATTGCAGTTGGAAGAAGTTTTAAGAAGGGACCTCAGTCCTCCCTGTTCCCATTTCCCTTATTTCCTTCAGGGACTCAGGCATATCCTGGATCTTCCTATTGGCCTAAGATTAACTTTTACAAACAGAGATAGAAGATCATGCGGAACGAGTTTTTTTTTTTATTCAGCTTTGTAATTGGCCAATATAGGATATTAGGAAGAAATACAAAACTTTTTTTATCTTCTCTTTATTTATCTATGTCTCTCTCGTTCCGAAAAATTCTGTGTTTCATGGATTTCATGGAATAATTAAAAATAAATCTAGCCAAAGAATAGCACTTTCTACTAGCATCAAGCGAAAATTACCATTTGGATTTGAACTTTATTCCACCCCGGATATGTTTATCTCCTTGTCCTGTAGCTATTCATCCGTTTAGCATTTGTTATTTATTTAGCAATTCGTTAATTTTACAAGCTCATTCCTATTCTCCATGATATTACGATTTTAACTGTTCGATGTTAACATAACTATGTTCCGCATTGAGTAGCAGCCCTATATTCTCCAGTAATTTATCTTTCGGTTTTATTATGATTAATTACTTGCAAGGCGTAATTATTTTATTGCCGATTATATTATTCGTATTTACTCCTGTAGTTTACTGGTATGAGGAAATCTTGCACTTTCCTGGTGTTACACGGAAACAATTCATTTAAATGGGTTGTGAAAATGCCTCAAGAACTCCCGCCTAATTGAGAATCCTTGACTCAGGCTGACGGAATAGTGCAGCAGCGATACAAACTGCGATTTGCACTACAGATCAAAGAGAGCTGCGAACAAAGAGTTACCACCACAAATGGAGCAGCGTTAAAATCGACGACTATGCCATGTTCACTTGACTGGAAGTATTTTTTTTTTTCTTTTCACCCCCACATAATAAATTTCGTCCTAACGACAAATTCTTCATTAAAATATGGTATAAATAAGTTATATGCAACGCAACCAAAAAAAGGAAGACTGATGTTCATGTTATTAACTAATCCCGGAATGATAATGGAGAGAGTTCCACCATTAATATCTTCAACTGCTTCAGCATTCGGATAAAATCCATTCTTATTTTCGAATGAATATTAAAACGTTCGATTTCGACGTGGAGCGACTGCTATATTTTCCCAGTTTTGTGGACTACACTGTCATCCAAAGACGAAAGAATAACAATAGATCGACAAATAATGCGCCATTCCTTGAGAAACGCTCAAAATGTTTGTTTGTCAAAATAAAATTTAATTTAATTGAAAAATATATGAATAACTACTAAACAATAAAATAATTTGGTCAACTTAATAAGTGGTTTTAATTAACGGATTTTTAATTTAATAATTAATATTAAGAAACTGGAAATTTTCTTTAAAATACTGAAACAGTTTGATTTTTTTTATTATTTACATTTACAAAGTTCTAAATTTTTAATTGAAACTATGTAACCCTCTATAAAATCTTGTAAAGCACTGGATACTACAACAGAATATAAATTACCTCTTGACGTCAATGACGCCTTAGGGTAGAGGCGTAGGAACAAAAAAAAAAGAAATTAATTTTTGCCTTCACCGGTTTATAAATTGATATTTTTATTACAATTATCAAACAACAATAATTATCATTAAATATTTAATTATGCATAATTTAAAATAGTGTACTGTTTCAAATTATTTAGGATAGATAGTTTATTTTAATACTATCATATACTTGTAATATTATCAATAAATGCAGACTTCTAAGCAACACTTTCCTGATTTATAACTCAATATCCATTTTATATAGACCGAACCACCTATGTATGATAGCGACGAAAAAAAAATTTTAGTAAACATCGCTCCTATCCTTTAGGCCCACCACATACTGGAGCAGCAGTACAAGCGACGATTCATGGAGAGGGAACAGCGAAAAATGCATTTCCTAGGAGGCTCATTGTCGCTTTGCTCCGCTTCATGAGGAGCAGAGCAAAGCGACAATGAGCGCAAAGACAAGGGATGAGGGCAAAACTTTTAAAAATATTGTTTAGTCGTTCGAAAAGAAAAAGACACATTTTCGTGATACTTTTTATTTTATTTTTTATTGTATAGTCTCTTTTTTTTCTTATGTTTTAACGTTCTTTCCTTTCTTATTAAGGCAAACAGAATAACCCATTCTAAAGGTTACCAATCTATTCTAACCAGAGTGAGAAGGCCAAAATACATTACTATTAAATTGATACTGAACTGTTGCTTAGAAATATGCATTTATTGCTTATGTGATGGTATAAATAATGGTATTCCATCCTAAATAATTTGTAAGAGTACATCATTATAAATCAGGTATAATTTAATGTTTAATGATGATTATTGTTGTTTGATAATTGTAATAATAATATTAATTTATCAACCAACGAAAGCAAAAATTAAAACTTAAAAAACTTTGTAAATATAAATAATACACAAAAATAAAACTGTTTCAATATTAAAAAGAAAATTTATCATAGTTTCTTAATAATTCTTAATTGTTCAATTAACCAAATTATTTTATATTTTAATAAAATTAAATTTTATTTTGACAAACAAACATTTTGTATGTTTCTCTTACACATGCTGCATTATTTGTCGATTTATTGTTTTCCTTTCGTCACAGAGTTGGGAAAAGATATTATTTGCTCCACCTCGAATATTCATTCATAAATAACAATGGGATCTTTCCCAATGCTGAAGCAGTTGAGGATATAAATGGAAAAACCCTCCATTGACTTATATGGAAATATTCTTTTTCACTATCTAAATTCCTTCTATTAGAAAGTTTTAATAAGTTATTCAGCAATGGATAAGCTTCGTCTCGTATAAAAACATAAGAATCCAGAATAGATGTGAATGGCAAAAACGAGTTTGGAGGAATATTGAGTATTTTCATTTCCATTTATTAAAACAGTGATGAGGCACTGAAAAACACATGGGTACGATTGAACACGACGAAATACAGAATGAAAATGTGACGTAGTAGAGAAAAGAACTTAAGTAGGTTTGATGAAGCATACCGCATTGATGCTGAAGAGTTCACAAGATAAGCTGACATCGTCGCATTCCTGAAGACCAGAAGGACAGCACTGTTGATCGATCCGACGATAAGGATCGAGAGCAATGACCTCGATGAAGCAGGTGGAGTAGAAATGGAAGTTCAGCGAGACTGTTGAAGATGGAGAAATGACCTTAAGAAGGCTTTGTATTGGATTTCTCAGAACTGTAGCGTGCAGGACAAGCTGCTTCATTAAAAACGAGGTGTCGATATTAACACTCGATGACAGTCCTTAAAAAAGTTTGCTATCATCGTATCTGTCAGATTCAGGAAAAAATCCCATGATTATTCAATTTTTACACTAATGTTTCGGGGGAAAGGAGTTAAATAACTAGAGGTACTGGTTGTTTTGTCCTTTATTAACGAAAAAAATAACAATGACCTAGAATATAGGAAACTAGACAGGATTTCGTTTCGGAGAAGGACTATCCTAGAATCCACTTTAAAGAAACTCATCCTAACCGGGGATATAATATTATTGTTAATTATTAATTAGAGCAAAAAATTAGAAAAAGAGATAATAAATAACTGCAAAAACAGTTCAACTGATACTTGCTATCAACAATGTTATCCAGAACCAGTATATGTTGATATATTTCGAAATGATGTACTGTCTCAACTATTAATATGGGATGCGCTATCTCTGGTCTGCATTTATGATGATGCCTGAAATGGCAAAAAGTCGACTGTCTAGGTATTTAATTCCACTTGAGATCGGAGGCTCTGTTTTCGAATATTTCAATAACAGTAATTATCGTTACTTATGTTATTATATTTTAAGCCCCACATTAGCGCAAACATGGATACAACGGTTCGCCAAAAAACGTTCGGCGGAACACCTCTACTGTGTGTAGCCAAATCCCCGAACTTGTTTTGATTGTATAAAAGCTTTTGTAAACCTAATATTCAAAAGTACTAGCTTAAACATAAGGATATTCATAATTATATGTGGAAATCCCCGGATTCACAAACACTAAATCAAATTGATCGTGTCTTGATAATGCACAGATCACAAAACGGTATAATTAACGTAAGAACTTATCGTGGAGCAGAATGTGGATCAGATCATGAATTAGTAACTGTGAAACTTGGGCAAAAACTAAATAGAAAAAGAGAAAAGAAAACCATATTTGTTCCAAAAAATTTTTATAAAGATAAATTTAAAAAACTTTCAATTTGAAATCAACTGGCGTTAGAAGTCAAGAATAGGTTTGAAGCTTTAGAATCTTTAGAAGAGGATCCTTAAGATATAGGCAAAGTATGGCTGTGGATCAGGAATAATACTAAAGAGGCCGGTAATTTGTGTCTTGGTAAAAGGTAAAGGAAAATTCAAATGTTATAAAGCAGCGGGAATCGTCAACATTCCTAGTGAGTTAATCAAGACATGCGGAGAAGCTGGTGTTTCTAAAATATATCTTCTGGTTACAAAGATCTGGGAAAACAAAAAATAAACGAAGAATGGGAGGCTAAGGACGGATTGTAATAAACATAGCGGAATCTCACTCCTTCCGGTGTGTTATAAAATATTCTCATTAACCCTAACTAGTCAAATCACGAAATTTATTGGACATCCACACCCAGGAAATTATTGGCGACTACCAATGTGGTTTTAGACGGAACCGATCAACTATCGATCAAATATTTTCCATAGGGCAAATATTAGAAAATTTGATTGAGCAGGGAATACCGAAGAAGCTAGTAAATCTGGTAGGAAAGTGCATGACCGAAACATTCAATAAAGTTAGAATCGGTAATTATTTTTCGGAGAAATTTGAAGTTCGCTCGGGGTTAAAACAAGGCGATTCCCTTTCATCTGTATTATTTAACTCAGCAAGAGAGTATCCCATCAGAACAGTTATAAGTACCGGAAAAGGTTTAGTTCTGGGTGGCAAATTATCCGTGCTCGAGTTTTGCGAATGACTTTGTACTGTTGGATGAAAACAAGAAAATAATAAAACTAAATACAACAACATTGATGAAAACCGATAAAGAGCTAGGCTCAAACAAATACGGATATGTCGAAATATATGATTAGCAGCACAAATGGTGATTTTTTGGTAAAAAATGTATATAGAAGGTAAACGTTTTTGCACGCAGAGAAATTTAAATATTTTTTTTAAATTTTTTTTAAATATTTGGTGTAACTAGAAATACGTTATTCATTCAATAGGAAATAAAGGCGGAAAACGCTTGGCATTATTCAGCTGCAAAATTACTGAACTTTGTCTTAATATTACTAGTTGCAATAATACTCAGTTTGCCTTTGTCAAAATTATTATCCTTCCTACCGCTCTGTACGAGTCTGAAAAGTGGTCCCTAACTTTGTAGGAAGAACATCGTCTAAAGGTCTTCGAGAATAAGGTATTGTGTAGAACGATTGATCCGAAAGTGGTTGAATCCACTGGAGAATTAAGGAGGTTACACAACGCAGAATTGCGAAGCAGGCCCCCCTTTCAATATAATTGCAGTAACGGTTGAAATGGACATGTTGTTGTTGGGCTTGATGAATGAAATGCTGAATTAGTTTTGGACGGTAGTCGGTGGTTATTAGACAGCGATTGGTGGTATCGGCATCGAACCTTCGGATTCGCTAAAGCTTTTGTGATGTTTTATGCATGTCTACTTCTTACTGAGTTTCTACTTTTACTTTACTTTCTGTATCTGTTTCAATTTTTTTAAAAATTACATGTGATTAATTGGGAGAGATCAAATAGTAGAATAGAAAACATAGCATACAAACAAAAAATAATGCTTTGGAAGAAGGGAAAATATAAATAATTAACGAAACAGAAAAATTAGAACAATTATGATAGCGTTAATAGAATAAACACAAATTCAAATAAAATAATCTATCCTCGGAGGTTACCATAGCTGGTCGGCTAATTTAGAGAGAATATGTTCCCTTATAAATTGTAAAATAAATCATGTATTTCCAAGATGAAATCATATATTATCCGCTCTTGTTTCCATTACATAATCATGTAATTTTCCCTGTCCCGGGGTTTGGATTATAGAATAAAATATTCAAGGTGTAACAGTCCAAGAAAGTTTGCAGAAGTTACTCAGTAAGCCATTCTAAAATGTTTTCACTAATAGAGTGAAAAGGGGTAGCTCAGTGATAAGGCAATATTTGCTCCTATTCTCTTGGTCCTGGGTTCAAGACCGGCTGAGACTGAACCCAAACCTTTCATGGGTTGTAGTGGTGAAGTTTTTTTTTTTTTTTTTCTTTTGAGTGGAAAAGAAAAATATAAAAATACACCTTCCAGTTTCGGGAATAATTGATGAATAGGCATAAACCACATAGTGAGCTTGAAACCAAATAGTTCAAACAGTTGCAGCTGAAACTTTGTTTGGCAAAAAAAAAAAAAAAAAAAAAAAGCATTTTTCTCCGAATAACCAATGATTACTATTATGGCTTAGGGAAACCAACTAAAACAATCAAAATCGTTCTATTTTTTCAATCCACACGATTTTACTTGTAATCACCAAAAACAGTCCGACTATCTTCGTCTTTGGTTATCCCGTAACAGTTCATTGCTGATCACCTACGTGTTTAGTAATTCCTTCTTCATCTAGCCCTATGACAATGCACGTCCATTGCAATATTCCGCTCCTTGGTTGCGTTTACCATGTGCCAGTCTCGAAATTCTGCGTTGTGAAGCCGTCAAAATTCATCGTTTGGATCGATCAATCATAAAATATTTGTCCCTCAGAGACAAATATTTTACTCAATAAATTAATTTAGAACACCTTCAAACATTGTGCTTGCCTTAAAGCAAATTAACTAATCATTAACCACTCATAAGTAATAAGTGTACGATACTAAACAGGGACTTTGCTACATCAATTTATTGAGAGGAAGGGGGAGCAAAATCTAAAATTAACTAACAATGTTGGTCGGATTTTCCAACTATATTAAATAGTTAATTATTTTCTTTTCAATTAAACGTTATAATGTATTAAAATTTTCCAACTTTTAGGGTTTTCATAGCATTGGGAGAGACGGGTGACTTACTTCCCTCCCTCTACTCACCCTGGTGATGGGTTTCTGGACCTTGAACGAGAACTGTGTAATTTTATATCGAGGATTGCTAGCCTTAAACATTATCTTGATTTCCTCTCGAATTTCATTTCTTTCACGTTCTATTAACCCTGTATTTTTAAACTTTTCTACTTACTCAAACGTATTTATTATTTTATCTAAGTCATCGAAATCACAGTATCTGCCATTAATAATATATTATACTTTACTCATAATTATTTCGATACCTCATTCTTTGCCACAATCTGCGAATCTGCAACCATCCATCCATTCAGAATCCATCAACGTTCATCGCTCCAAAAACTTCAATCGCTTCCTTATATCCAACAACACAAAATAGTCAGGGATTCGATTTGAAAAAAAATTGTTAATATCAAGTTTGAACTGTATGGAGAGATTTACAATACTGTCTTTTTGTTATTTTAAAAAGCTTGGAATGACTAAGTAACCTTTTTCCTTTTTTTAAATCAAGTAGAAAGAAATAAACAATAGCAGGAGAGCGCATCCGACTAATCAAATTTATATAATTGCTTTCTTTAGTATTAACGATTCCTTAATTTAATACCGAAGAAAGTTTGGATGTATCCGAATTGAGTCCCGAAATATTTAATGAGATGGCGAAGAGTACCAATTCAGTCTCGGTATCCCTTCAACAGTGTACATTATCCGGCTATTGCGTCCGGCTTATCAGCCCTACCTAGAGAGACCCTCAGGAGCTAGGTCGTTTCCAAATATTTCGTGGTTTCGAGCAAATTACGAAGTCCAGTTAGTGAATTTAGTGTATATTTCATATAGATTTTTTTTTAAGTGCTAAATCAAATCGGACACCAGTTTTGAATAAAAAAAAATCTGTTAATATACTTCATCCCGTAGAAGAATACTTTTTCATAACTTATAATTCAATGGACACTTCGAACAATCTAAAATTCAATTATTTCGTTTTAATATCACTCTAAAATTTACTATTTCTGGATCACAAATAATGTTTTTTATAACATTTTGAACACGGTCTTAAGTATTCAAATTAAATTCAATATACTATGATATGCAAGTTCTAAACCATGTACATATTATAATATAAAAACATTATTTATGATCAAGAAATTAAGAAGTAAAGAAATATATGTTCACTCTATAGTAATACTGTTCTAATTAAATATAATTCAATAGACCTATCAGAACGCTGCATAACTTAATTATATCAGCTCAATAAATTTATTCCCTCTATTTAATATTACTTTTTTTTTTAGTACGATTATGATTTTAACGGTGGTATAAAAATATAATATTTACTATTTCTTGATCACAAATAATGTTCTGAATTGTAGCATGTACGTGGTTAAGAACCCAGTCTTGCTTGGGATGTCATAGCATATTGAATTTAATTTGAATGTTTAAGATCTTGTTCAAAGTTTAAGCAAAACATTATTTGTGATCCAGATATAGTAAATTTTAGAGTAATCAAATTATAAAACGAAATAATTGAATTTTAGATTAGTTCGAAGTGTCCATTGAATTATAAGTAATCAAAAACTATCCTTCTACGGGATGGAGTATATTAACAGAATTCTTTTATTCAAAACTGGGGCATAATTTGGGGTATCGGTAAAGGTTCATAAATTACGTGATTTGCTTTAGCCGTGTTGTTCTTACGAGTTTTAGAACCAACGTTATCCACAGAAAACTTCAATTTTGTTTTTATATGGTTATGATATTTTTTTACACAAACCTTGTAAGATAATGCAATAGTTGATTATATGCATTGAAAAGAAGAAATTCCCCTCTTTCTAACGAGTGACTAAGCATATGAAGGGAAATAAATATAAATGACAACTAACAGTAATTATGCTTAACTATTATATCAGATGCTGAATTAATTATAAGAAATAATGAGAATTTAAAGTAACATAGACAGGACCGCCGTGAGCTGAGCCCAAAGTAATACCCTCCCACTCAATCTTCCATTTGTTTTATTTTTGTCATTAATAATAATAACAAAAAAACCTCTAACAAAACAAAAAAAATAAATAAATAAAATAAAATAAGACTACAAAATGATAAAATGAAAACAATAAATAAAGTGAAATGTTTTTTTCCGACGATTTTTCAACATTAAGTTATCAACAGGTTTATAAATATAAAACCTAATTGAAATCACCTTTTAGTGTTTCAGCTTATGGAATCGTCGCATGGAAGTAGTCGGTGGAAATTCCATGGGAGTTCTTCCTGGCTAAATCCGATGGACTTGCGTCCATGAATGAGAGCGCCCCGTTTGGGTTCCCGGGTGATGACTCCCTCAGGGGATCAATGATGCGAGTTGAAAATTACATATTTAGATATAGAGGTCTAAGTAAGAAATTTGAATATAGGAGGTTGGTTTAATTCGGTGGCAAACGAGGTTAAGCGATACAATTTAGATATGACACTGCAGGAGGTTCATTGCCCAGGGGAGGGCTAGTTAATGGAAGGGAACTACACTATTTGGTACGGAAGGAGCGGTGATTATTGTTAAGGTAGTGGGTTTCTGATTAGGAATAGATTGCTTTTGGCATTCAGGGACTTTGTTTTTTTAGTGATAGGACATCGGTGGCCATATTTCAGTGGCATTGATTAAAAATCACTTTAATAAACATACATTCTTCTACCGAAGGCTATGACGAAGTTAAAATCTGAATTTTATGATAATCTAGAGTGGGTTTATGATAAGTTACCGCTAAACTACATGAAAATATTCAGTATAATCGGTGCTCGAGGGCTACTAAAAATTTTGTTTTTGTTCTCGTGGTTTATATATATATATATATATATATATATATATATATATATATATATATATATATATATATATATATATATATATAAGTTAAGCTCCCGCGACTCAAAACTGAAAAAAAAAACAGAGAAAGGAAAAGGAAGCAAGAAACAACACTCACGAGATCTGAAATAAGACTGCTTTATTTCTCTCAGTAATCCTCTATATATACTATCTCAGTTCTGTTTATATTCAGGCATGGAATTAAGTCTTACGTTGTATTCCTCCAGACCTTAACTCCCCCCTACCAGTTTAGATATATAACTAAATACATGACAAACATGACAACTAAAATACAACACAAAATACTCTAATATATACAGTTTTGATTAGAACACATACAATATGAACGACTTATCCGAAGAAAACAAAGTAAAAAAAAATATAGCAACCGTGACACAAAAAAAATGAAATTTCCTCTCTTGAGCGTTAACACACATGTTTCGCTAACACTATATACAAAAACAAATAATAATAAAAAAAAAAAAACTGCCTCTCACAAGATTATATACGGTGAAGAGGATGCTCCGGCCTGTTTAAGGTTGTTCTGGCTCACCTGCTGGTAGCTTTAATTGTTCAATGTGCACAGTTCTACGCTTTGAATGGTCACTATATTATGCTCTCTAATAACAATCACCTTAAATGTGCACCTATTTAAAAATCTAGGAGCATGGCTAGAACCAAATCTGTCAGAAAGGGTAGCTAACAACCCGGATTAACAAATTAGAGCTGGCATATCGATTGACCAAGAGCATTTATAACAAGAAGTGAAGGAAAGGATTGTTGGACAAAATGGAGGTCTAGGAGTGAAAGATACTAGGACCAATCAAAGTAGATGGAGAGTACAGGAGACGACCAAACCAGGAACTATATATTTATACTGAAAAAATCACAGACGTGGCCACGAAGAGGCGTCTGGCTTTCTATGGACATATCACGAGGATGAACCCAACAAGGATGACCAACCGGCTTCTCAACTACTGGAAGAACAGGAAGATAGTAACACCATGGCTGACAGAAAAGACTTGCAGGAACTGAGGATAACGGGGGACGACATCAGAACCCGATCACCTCTCAGCAGAATAATCAAACAAAAGAGGTTTCAGGATAGACCATCTCATAAGAAAACAGGCGCCTTCTGGACAAAAGAGAGAAGGGAGAAACACAGCCAGAGAATGCGTGAGTACTGGGCAAACATCAAGTCCCTCTCCAAGCGGAAAAGTTGAACATCGTGGTCCTTAGGAGACGCATTCGAAATTATAATATAATATATACACACACATATATATATATATATATATATATATATATATATATATATATATATATATATATATGTGTGTGTGTGTGTGTGTGTGTGTGTGTGTGTGTGTGTGTGTGTGTAAATTAATATTGTTGTTGTCTTCAAATATTAATTTACACCAATCAACGGTTTTTCGACAACCAGTAAATTGTCTGACAACTATAGGAAATAAAGACATACCAGACATAAAGTAGGACAATACCAATCTACTTACCGACAGGTTTTGTTAGGTACTTTTGATTATGATTTAAGGTTTTGTAAATGGGTCTTTTTGCTAGATAGAGAAATGCTTTGTTTCATAGTAATTATATTATGAACTAATACATTGGGATGCTATTACACACAAGATAAATGAAAAAGTCTAGTTAGATATAATCAAAATACATTTTACATCTGTGAGGGTATGTCCATATAGGCTAATTAAGTATTTAAATTATTCAGTATTTAGTTTAATAGTTTAATTAGTTTTTTTTTTTAGATATCCACATTTACTTAATCAGTTGGACGTAAATTACTATCAATTTAAATATGAATACTATTTATTCACAGTAAATGATCAATTGTGTTAGAACGAGTATACTTTAATATTCATCGATCAACATGGGACAGACTGGAATAAAATGATTGGTATCTTTTGAGTTACGTAAAGAGCAATTCTCCGACTTTTCTTTAATTACATTCCTGCGCTATCCCAAAGTTTTTGCAATAACTTAAAATGCCAGCGGTGATGTAAGAAGCTGTTGTGTTTGTTTTAGAAGGAAAAGAAGACGAGCGCCAAGGCCTCCACAGCAACACCTGCCGATGGAGAAAAAAAACCGACCTCTAGTAGGAGCCGAACGACTTCGGCAATCTCCGGCAGTCATCCGAACAGGTAAGCACCACCCTCGTCAACCCTCGTTGCGGCCTCAGTTTGCCGCCAGTCACGATGCAGTACGGAGTGTTGTTGATCGCTGTCCTCTACGTCAGCGGGGTCAGGGCTGACGACGTCGCCTCCCTCAGGGCGGACATTGAGCAGCTCAAGGTGACCAGAGAGCAGAATAAGCAGCTTGCCCAGGAGTTGGCACAGCTCAGGTAATTTTTAAAATATATCAGTTTGTAGTAATCTGTAAAAAAATAAAATTTATATCAGTATAAAAATTTTAATTCCTAATAAACTATCAAATTTAAACAATCCTGAGCCATTGAAAACATTTTCTAATACTTAATTAATTTCAATAATTAATTTGCTAACAAATTCTGCAAAACTTGTGCTTTAAAGAAAGAATATTCCTTTCACTAATTTAACTAAACTATGACCCAAGTAGGAAGATTATATAAATTATTTCATTGTCCAGTCTTCAATATTTTTATTTGAAGTTTTGCCATAAATTTTTAATATCAATTCATTTTAAATTATTATTTTTATTTCATATACCTACTCTGTTTATTCATGTATAATTAAATATAAATGAATTAGCACTTGATAATAATTAAAGTATAAACAACGAATGGAATGGTGTGAGTTCATCTGGAAAATGACATGTCTGGAATGTAGGCAGACGATTTTAATTTAAAAGTTGCAAGAGAATAACTTTTCGATTTTATATTTCTTTAACCTGATTTAACATATTTTTAGTACAGCTTTCAATATAAAATGCATAATCATTAATTTCCTACTCCTAAAAATATCAAATTATTTTTCAAATTTTAGAATTTTTATCATTGCTAAAATTATTAAATTATAATATTAGATTCAATGAAGAAGCAGTTATTCCATTTTTTACTGCAACTAGCTGCTGGATGTCTCTTTGAAAGCTATTTCAATTTGTTTTAATTTAAAACATTTAGTTATTTTAAGAAGGATACAATCTGTATATTTGTTGGAAAACTTATTTGCTCTATCCTTCGAATATTTTTTTAAATTGTATTTGTTTAATATTTTAATGGAAGACGAGTTGCTAAATATCCGTAAGATAATATAAACTTTAGCTGCTATTATTATTACATTTATTATTATTGTTTACTGTTACCACCAGGTAATTTGATTGATGTCAATGAAATGAATTTGATTGATTGACAGGTGCGTATGTAGGTTAAAAAGAAAAAAGAAATATATACATATATATATATATATATATATATATATATATATATATATATATATATATATATATATATATATATATATATATATATAATATTCATTACTGAATTCATCTTATTTTCTATTAGTGACTGACTTCCTGTAAAGTTTGTTTCTTGATCATGCATAGAATATTTTTTTTATTTGGATTATAAATGCTAGTAGAAAGCATGCAATCTAAAACATATTTTTTTTTCGTAAAATCATTTTTGGTATTTCAAAAAAATATATATAAATGGTCATTTTTACCTCGGATTATTGGAATTAGGTTACCCCCAGCAATAGTTTAAGATTCACAATGGCTAATAGTTGTGTTGTGAAAGTGAAAATATTTCCTGGCGAACTAATTATTTTCTGAAAAACATGTTTACCATACAAGTTTACCATAAAAACAGGTTATTAATATTGTTTATGTATAAACTACATAACTTAGCTACACTACATAATTAAACATCTTTGCAATAATAATTCCGATATGATTAAGGAATTTCATCTCTCAAAATCAATTTTTAAAAATGAAGATGTTAGGAATATTACTTACTTTTCAAAACAATTAGACATTGTATCGATAGAGCAGTCGTAATAAACGATTTTCAAAAAAATAAAATAAATCACTGATACAATGATAATTTACTGTCCAAGATACTGATACAAGAATTGTTCTACGGTTCACTTCCTCGAGAATATAAAGATGCTGATAAGGAGATGGCTGGGTGAGCGAGTGAGACTTTATTACAACCGAGACGAGGTGCTACTTAATGCTATCCTTCCGCATTTTATTCATATCGTTATATCGTATCTGTATTCAATTTGATATTTTTATTGTCATTTATTCTTTGCAACACACGCAAATGAAGATTGAGTAAAAAAAAATAAAATAAATGAAGTATATAATATATCCGATAATAATTTATTATCATTATTTTTTAAAGGTCTTTCCTACGCTAAAAAAATTTGATGAATAAGTAAAATGAAAAAAATTTGCCCTCATCTCGCTACATTCACTCATCTCCCTTCTGGAGATAAATTTTAAAGCTTCCATGGAAATTCAATTTAGTTTTCATGAAAACAGTTAATTTCCATTAAATAATATAAAGGCGGAAATTATTAACTTCAACAATTAGTGATGTATGCAGGGAGAGGGATCGGGTATGTACGAAATGTACGAAAAACTATAATTTTCATACCCACCATGTAAGGTTTGAATTTTGAATGATATTTTTGGAAATTTTTAACAATACTTGTTATCCATTTTTTCTTAAAACCTTCGTCCAATTTGGCAATTAAAGATGAGATGATTATATGCCTTATTATTAAATCTCTCTGTCCCCCCTCCCTCCCCTCCTCCTAGAAAAATAATTCTGCGTACGGCTCTGACAATAAACACTTAAGTTTTTACCACTGTTTCTAGGACTCTGAATGTCAAATGCTAATTTTTCTAAAATCTTTAGCTTTCCAAATATTTCTCCTTTAGTCCATTATCTAATTCTCCCATAGTTTATATTTATCCATTTTACATTCATACTAAGAATGAGAGATGGTTAAAAATTTCAAGTAAACAATATTACAGGTACTTTAGAGGAAGCCATTTTGAAAATTCGAAATTATGTCCAATCAGACTATTTCAATAACAAGAACTAGCTGATAGTGTAAAATCAAAGTTACTTTTGCTATAAGTCGATTTTAATGAAAAAGTTATTAGCTTTCCTGTTAATGATAATTTTACATTTGTAAGTATGCTTTAAGCATTAAAATTCTCACTCCCTCTCATTTTCTATTGCTTAATTTTCTACATTGACTTTGTTTTGCTGCCAGAAAGCCTGACCTATCGCAATTAAAATAAATTAGGTGTGCAGACAATGTCAGTATTTTTAGAAAAGAAAAACGAATTCGTCAGAGAATAAATACATTGACAACTAGTTAAACTAATTGCTTGTCCCTTGGTTATGCACCTAACTTTTTCCTAACATGGGCGCCAAATAAACTCACTGCCTTCTACGGCTGATTTGGCCGGTCTTACTTCCTACCCTTATATCCTTCCAAACCAAATTGTAATCGATGTTGAGAGAAACCTCGATTAATATTTTGTGACTGTGAGATGTTGTGTTAAAAATTCATTTTGTATTTGGCAACCACACTCCCTCACCGGCGCGTAGAATAGATAAAGTAAGTTAAATATTTGATGAATTCCTATTGTAATTGAGGTTTTATGAATACTCTTCATCATATTCACGGCACCATTGGTCTTAGTGAAGCATCCAGGGGCAGTAGTAGCAGCCTATGCGGACGACATCGGCATCTAATCCACCAGCTTCAAAGCCAGCTGGACCCTCGAGAAGACTCAGGCAGCATTGGCGGCCATAGTGGAAGACCTAAGACTGAATGGCACCAGGGTGAATCCGGTGAAGACGGATGCCATCGTGATGTCATTTCAGAAACGGAAGAAGCCACTACCGAAGATATTCAAGATGAAAACAGCAGACCGGTCTCTCTCTAACTCTATTCCTCTACCTTGACGTCACTTCAGACAGGCACTTCATCTTCTCCTGCCACCTCACGGAAAAAATCAAGCTGTCTCGACTGAAGTCGCATAGGCTTTACTACTTGCTCACGTCGCCGCAAAGTTGTAAATTTACAAAGCCATTATAAGACCAACAATGCTCTACTGTGCACCGCTGCTCCGACACATGTATTACCACCTTAAAAACACTGCATAGCTTTCGGTACTCCGTTCTTCGGCGGATCATCAGGGGAACCTAACTCCAACGAACGAGAAAAGCCACAATTTATGAGGAGCTTTTGTTTGATGTGCTGAAAGCCTGTGGCAATCCTATATTCAGAGACATCGCCCCACCAAGGTGTTCGACGTGCTCGCCGAGTGAAGGGGTCTGGATTCTGCAATCTAAAACCATTTTTATCTTACGATTCAACCTGCATTAATGTTCCTCCCCATCCTTTGTGTTTAAATAAAGAAAGGCCAAAGTAAACTAAGATCCTCTCCCTCCCACAGCTGACTTTGAAATTAAAATTATAGCATTAAAATACCTTCGTGTAGTAAAAGGAATTTGTATATACCTATAAAGGTATATCCAAATTCCTTTTACTACACTTAAATATATATATATATATATATATATTTATTACTGCAGTATATATTGTACTGAGAAATATACTGTAAAAATCTCTGAGGGAGAGAAAAAAAAAAATGTTGAGGTTTTATGGAATTTGCTGAGGTGTAAATATGGAGGCTCTAAAGTTAAGCAGTGAATTATAACTTTTTATTTATTTTAACTTACTTTTTATTAATTATAAAAATTGTATTTTATTGAATGTCTCTACTTCAGTTGGTTTGTAAAAATTATTGAAACATGAATAATTTATACACACATATATGTATATATATATATATATATATATATATATATATATATATATATATATATATATATATATATATATATATATATTATGCATATTTATAAGAACCCTCGTTCTCCCCAGTATTTGGTCGTTATAGGGATTGGCACAACCGGAATCTCAGCTAATTACTCTGTTTATATCGTACAAAGAGACTTTCCCGAATAGATAAAGCATTATTTTACAAGCTTATCATCAGCTTTCTCGTTAATTGAAATAATTTCTTGCGCAAGTAGTCTTTGAAGTTGCGTTGAACAATGTAAGTTATTTACTGTTAATTAATACCGAAGTACCTGAGCGAAACGGGGTGTGGTCTCATTGTGAAGGCCGTACTTCTAGTTAGAACTTGCTTCAAGTCCAAGTTTCGTTTAATTATATTTGTTTTAATCGTGCCTCTTAAACTAACGAGTAACTTTGTGTAACTATGCGAGATTTGATTAAATTTACACTTGAGATAAATATTATCTTATTTCCTAATCTTAACCTTAGCTCGTATATTTGAGAAATTAGTGAGTGTATCTCAAGACCTATCTATATTTTATAGTTTTATATTTATCTGTACATACTCATATACCTTATATGTCAACATACTCATATGAACAGATAAAATATCCACAAAATTAATAAATAAACAAACTCGCAATTTTTTTTTTTTTTTTAATATTATTCATTTAAACGTAGTAATAGAATTTCTGAAATAATAATGAAGTCGTCTTATAGGATCCCGTTATTGCACATCATTCCAAAATTTTATTTAAAAAAGTAAAAATTTTAATTTCATAGTTCATCTCATACTTTTTTTTTCTGCCCACAAATGTTTCATAAATCAATGTCTTAAAAATTTTCTCATTTATAAGAATAACCCTAAAAAAAATTTAACAAATTCATCTTTTCAGAATTTTTATTAAAAAAAATCACAAATATACGTTTTCTACTCATTATATTGTTATAGTATTTATATACTATTGAACAGGCATATAATGTTGAAAATTATATTCTTGTCAGCAGTGACGCTATCAACTAATTACTAATAAAATTCGTCAACTTTACTCGTTTGCTGTACTCACGCGTTAAGTCCAAATCCAAAAGGAATATGAGGTAACGAAAACGAAATTTAGTTTTAATAAACATGAATATTTCGGTGGTATACATAGACATGTAATGATATCGTCAATCGCTCATCTACTTAAAAGCTTGGCTACTGCTCTATTGTCGTAACTACTCCATTATTTTCAATATGATGGGTGGTTTTAATACAAGAAAAATAAAGAGATGGATATCAAACATTGCCTTGGTTTCTTGTTAGAGGTGCATCAATTCCCAACAACGTAACAGTACCGAAGTTATATGTTAATATAATTATGTACGTTTAATCTTGTTTTTTTTTTTTTTAATTATTCTGACATTATATACAATGGACTGTTAATGGCCCAACAAATGGTAGCGATTCAAATTATACACATAATTGCCCTGTAGTCATTGCGGCTAATGTTTACGAAGCATTAGTGGCTTCTAACTGCTTCTGGCTTCCAAAACTATTCCAGCAATTGTGCTCAAAATGATCTTAATGATTTTTTTTTTAACGGTTTTTAAAATTAAAAATTTAATGTATTAATTCTAATGTAATTTTATAGCAGAAATAAATTACAATAAGTTGTTCAAATTTAACATTTTTTTTATTTTAATTTAATACAAAATTATCAAACTGTAAAAGTGTATGAAATATATATTTATTCCCTTTATGTAATCATTTAAAAAAAAAAAGGTATTAAAGGTATAAACCATGAAATTGAATTGTGCTGCAAAGTGTTTTAAAATCTACAAGTTTATTAAATAAGTTTATTAGTTTTTATTCTTTTTAAATAAAAAAATGTAGCTTAGATAAAATGTATTTATTTTATTTTTTTCTAAGCTACATTTTTTATTTAAAAAGAATAAAAACTAATAAACTTATTTAATAAACTTTTAGATTGTAAAACACTTTGCAGCACAATTCAATTTCATGGTTTATACCATACCATGTAGATCTATTGCACCCCATGCATATATGATATACATAATAAATTAATAGGCCAATACACATCTTACATTTTCCATCAACTTCGAAACTAAACAGTGCGGAATGTTTCGGTCACCTACGTATTAAATGAAATAATATCAAAATTTCATTTCAATCTATACTAATATGTAAGGCTTAAGAATTTGTTTGTTTGAACACACTAATTTCAGAAACTACAACTCCGATTTGAGAAATTCTATTTTCGTTAGATGAACCGTTTATTGAGGAAGGCTTTAGGCTTTATGAGGACACATTACGATCCAAATCAATCTAGCAGTTACCATAGATAAATTATTAAAGAGAAAAAGTATCCAACTTGGCAACTTGTCGTTCCGAAATTGTTCTGTTATAACGTCATTTTGTAAATAAAATAGAAGGGTAAGGAGGAGGAGAAGAGGGGGGGGAGGGAGTGAAAAGAGAAGTATGAAAAAGTGAAACTTATTTAAGTGAATTTGTTGCCTTCTTTAAAAAAAAAAAATCGTTTTGACTCTGTTTCTTGAAACTATCTGCTACAAATGAGATGGAACAACATAATATAGATTATTACTTTAAAGATTATTTTATTTTATGTATTAATTCAAATTTAAAGCGGATGAAACCGGGAGGAAGGTCTGGCTTAACATAAAAATAGCAGGTCTACTGGATCATATTTTTCTTCCAAATTAATTAGCTTAACATTTAATTTAATTTAAATACCCTATCTTACAGAAACAGTTCTAATTTTTAATTGGAATTAACTAATAAAGTCTTGAGTTAATTTAATTTAATTCTTTAAATCAGCTAATCCAGTGTTGTCTTATATTTAATTACCATGATTTGATCTCACAATTAGTTGAAAGATAGCGTTGTAAATAAGAGAAGGACTAGAAACTATTTCTTTCTTCTTCTTTTTTTTTCCAGCCCTTATTTTATAAAATTTATATAATCTTGGTTTCCTCTAATGAAGAAGCTCATTTCTCTAGGGTTAATTAGAGAGATGCAGAGTTCCTACGAAGGAGCTCTAACCACTTGTTAGATCGCTGAGGGCAGAACGGCACTAACTTAATCATATCTCCAATCCCAAGTGGAAGCAACTTCCACCAGCCAAACTGAAAACTTTCCTCTAAGTCTATTTGACAAGTCAATCTTCACGCTAGTTTCCCTCTGCCTCCTCATCCGCGTCATCCACTTCTCTTATACAAATATATTAATATAAGCAAATGCATTTAACTCCGTCCTACTGTTACAAGAAAACTTTAAAAGCTGGAGTTCGAAGAATGAATTTGGGAAAGTTACAAAAATACATCACCAAAATGGCTCATTTTTTACAATTAATTATTAAGATATAATTCAAACTTGCTATGAATCCCGTCTAGTATAAATTTGAAAATTTCGGATTACTCTCTTCTAATATATCTATAACCTTAACTTGCTGATACAAGAGAGTATATTACAAAATTCACTCTAAATTTACATAATTTGCAGTATTGGAACTCGATCAAACCATTCATTAGCAGTAATTAGAAGCCATGCCCCTGTCCCTTATCTGCCCACATGGGCCTTTTACTGACTGTAAGCCGATAAAACAACAAGGGTCAAACGGGACCATCCGCATCAGCAAATCAGCAATTTTAGCCAGGCAAACACGATAACATTTTAATGGACTTAACTGTTTGGGTGAGGAAAAAACCGAAGGAATAAAATAAAATGAATGGAATGAAATAAAACTCATCATGAGCAAACATAACACACAATGTAAACTCCATGTTGTAGGTGGAATATTCCAATTTTTAATTCGTAATGGGTATGGCCCATTGATGAATAAGCTATACTCCAAACACGTTTAAGTATTTGTCCTTACTGATACGAATTTAAGCATTTTACTTTGCATTTTGTCATATATATTTTTGATGGAATTATGAACTTTTTTATAATATCGCTATACAAAATATGTGATTTTTATATATTAACCAAAATGTTATAATTTAAAAAGATCAGCTTTTAGTCGTATGTTCCCCGAAAATTATAGACTTTTGCATTGTATCGAAAGTGGGTGTGCATTTTAAATCCGTTCCCATAACCCCTAGAACACGATTTTGGGATTTTCGGGAATGTCTGATATATTTTTTATATCATATATTATATATATTTATATATATATATGTATGATATATATATATCATAGATTATATAGGCATATATTTTTCACGCGCTAAGTTTGGACACTTCCAGCTGCCATCTTTGGATGAAGTAAGCTGAAATTCGGTATGTATGGCTGTTTTCTGAACAGCATGCTCATAATTTCAAAAAAAATCTACCGAATGAGAATTATGGGTATGATAATAACAAAAGTGTCAATACTAATATTAGTCTGAAACTCCTTAGGTTCGATATGTAGGCTAAATAAAATTTAAAATCATAAGAAGTGTTTCTAAAATATTATTTGTTCAATATTTTGTTCCAGTCCAAATAAGAGTCAGAGGGAAAGGGGTCAGAAAGAGAGGAGATGGAAGAAAGAAGGATAAAACAAACCCTTCATGTTTTTATAACATAAAGGAACAATGTTGATCAACATTCCCTTCGATATGAGCAAATCCTCTTCCCTGCACCTACTCAATCGCTTTCCGCTCCTTGTCTTTTTTTCCCAGAACACACTACTTAAGTATTTTCCTCTCCATCTCTTATTGTATTTTTATTACTCTCCCTTTTGACGTATTCAAAAGTAAGAGGGGAGTATGTAAGGGGAGTAATAAAAATTACAACACTTGCATTTCCAATTATAATGAAAACTCTCAAGATGTGGGGGCTTGTTCTAAAGTTGAATATATATCAACAGAAGTTATCATTATGAAAATGAGTTTTCCGCCTGGCGGTTTTACTCTGCCCGCATCCTTTGTCGATGAGCAGAGCAGACTTGTAATTAAATGTCGTCTTTGCAAAGCTCTTAACAAAGATACGCTATGGTCTTTTTGGTATTGTAGCTTTATTTATTATTGGATTTGTTACATATTGTAACAGGCCCCTCTCCCTCCCCCCCTAAGTGCGCTATCATTTTTAGAATATATTCTGTTGTTTATAACATAAGAAATAACAATTAGAAATACGAAGAGCTTAATCTCCTCACAACTTTGAAGCTCTATAACTTTTTATTTATTAAGCGTTGCGCTGTGGTTAAGGATAATTGTTAAAGCTCTTAGAGAGGGAGGGGAGGAGGGGCGTACCAGAACTGTAAACAAATTTTTACCACTTTGGACTTTTTTTTTAATCGGCATTTTTAGGCGAAAAAAATTGTCGTTAACTTTTTGTTTCGCTGAAAGTTTTAGTAGCTCACCTAATAGTTCTAATGGTGTTCCCTGTTAACCCTAGTGGTGTTAATAGAAAAAAATGTAGGGGTTCGAAGTTGTGAGAAGTGTGAAATTAGCCCTCCCGTATCTTTAATTGATATTTTTAACAGAAGTTTATGTATTTTGAATTATATTATATTGATGTATTCATTAGTATCATTTTCTTTCATATTTTGTGTATTTTTTAAACAACTGTACCCTATAGATGATGGGTCATGTATCCAAGATTTCCAGTGTGCTTTATATGTTTCCATTTATTTATACTGCAACAATTTATGATTTATGATTTATTGCTAAATATGCTAAGTATTTGATCAAGGATTAACCGAAATTTATAGTTCCGAACATTCCTAAATTCGCATAATGACAAATGAGATACATTAAGTTATTAATTTTAAATTATTCATAAATATTTTTGTAGTAATATTGTGTATCTTTTTTGGGGTAAACCAAATCTTTTTTGGTATTTAATATCCAGAGATGGTATTATGACGATGCCAGAATATCTACCCTATTTAAGAAACTATGACGAAATTATGCCCATGTTTCTTTACCTCAGAGGTGAACTGTAAATTTTTTAACAAGTTTTACATGAGAACAAAAAGAAATGTCAGTCTTGCTTGTATATTTCATTATTCAGCTTATTTACTGTACTTATAAGATATAAGATAATGATAAGATGCAATTGTGATAAGAAAATCAAAATCAGCAAAATTGGGCTTACGACTGTTTACCTACGACCTACAGATCTTAGAACAATTAGTTTAATCTGAAACGTAGTTTATTTAATCTAAAATTCCCGATGTTCGTTGTTTGTCTTAAGAAACTTTTTGTTAGTTGGTTGTTAGATTTTTAAATTTAAGAAAATGACCCTCCGAAGAACTCAATTAAAGCCGAACAAGTTTTCACGTCTACTATTAAGGATGGTTCTTGATTGGTCGGATCACGCCAATGCTATCATCAGAAGCGTTTCAATCTGATGGAAGCGGGCGAATAATTCCTCAATTTGTCTCCTTTTAGAATAATGACGATCGAGAAAGCAGTTCAAATCGGATATCACCAATTATATTTTTGTTCTCTGAAGAAGCATTATCTTAAACTCGTCTCTTACCTATTTGAGAATGGCCTGATTTGAACTTGTGATCTACCCATTTTCCGATGATTCATAGCTCAGATCGAGTCATATTTTCTTATTTCGCTACAGAAAATAACTAACAGTGAGGAGGGATATTAATGAATTTATTTTTTTGCTTAATATTTCTGTGTGTACTGGTATTAAGCTGCCTCAGAATTTAAGGATAATCTTCAGGTACTTTATTTTTTCTTCTTCTTAGGACAATAGCATACAAGATTGATAGCGAGGTTTGAGGATGTGGTCCTGCTGTATATGAGGTCCTTATGAGGTTTTTTAAATGTTTTTGAGAATTTAAAAATTGGGAATGATTGATTTACATCATTAACAGACAATAATATCAAATTTATTTTAAATTCTATTCTCCAAAAATGTATATTTTTTTCGAATTTTGCCTTTTATGTTTAAAAAATCGATGTGGATGAATGCTTTATTCTGTTTGGTGTAGCTTATGTCTAGGATTGATTGTGTTACAGTATGCGGGTCATTTTCAAATAAACTGCCACTTTCGGAATCTGGAAAAAAAAAAAAAAATTCCCGTTCATGAAAACTAGCCTCGAGCCCGAGATAAGTGCAATACCAGTATCAAAAAGTGGATAATCTGACTTGGCTTGCGAATTTCATGATTTTTTTTTCTTTTATAGGTAGGTACTTTAAAAAATAGAAAATCTTCTTATGTCGCGAGAGTTGCGCAATAAAAAAATTCTTCCTTAATTGTTCCCAATTTTGTTTTGTCTAATTACCTAGTGGGACTAGCACCCTTAATAATCGTAATATATTTTAATACTTAAAATATTTCACGAAATTCGAAATTCACTTCGGACAGAATTTAACTATCGCGAACTTTTCACAAGATTTTTTTTTTATTATCATTTAATTTTAAACATTAAATGTCTGAAAGTACTTTGTTTTTTGGTGCAATTGATTGAATGCTGATTGACGGGTTGAAAAAAAAAAATAAAGAGACCTGAATGTCGGAGTCAAACATTTTATAAAATGGTTAAAGCTTTAAATTTAGATCTTCTTTTCGTCTGTTGATGATATATTAGCAATTATTAATTTTAGGAACCGATTTAAAGGTAAAATAGAGTGCTGACTTACTGAACTGCTACCATCACAGTCATACCAAATCATAGCTTTGTAAACACAATTTTTTCTGGATTAAATTAATGGGTTAGAGATAAATAAGGCTGGAGTGTCTAACTCACTGCCTCATAGGAATTCAACAAAGTCTCAAGTCAGTCTTATCTAGTATGAGACTGTTTTTTATTTTATTAATTATGAAATATATTAACATTAATATAATTAATTGCTATAATAACTGATTATTTATAATAAAAACGACCGGAACAGTTCTCGGTTATTTGGAGTGTTGGAGTTGGACGATCGAGTCAGAATCAGATGTCGATTCCATTCCAGCTTGATAGATTGAAAATTATTGCTATAATTATAATAGTTGCAGGTGTTTATCTTTTAAATTGGATACATTTTGAAATAGCATTAACTATTTTTCCTGCCTTCTTAAGAGCACACGAATGCGTTTATTCCAAATAAAAAACATTTTTGTTTATATGAGCCTTTTTTAAATCTTTCATGGTCGGATGCTTTCCAAGACAAACGGACGCTGTGAATATATTTAAAAATAAAAAAAGCCTCTTACTAAAAATCAAATACCAAAATAAGCAAGAGGGGCTTAATTACGCGCCATTTGAAAAAGAAACACAATATATACTGCGGGGGGTAGCTATAATTTTTATCGTCGTTTTGGGAATTCACGAGCGGCGAAATGACTTCCAGCATAGTCTAATGGCCTCGTACTAATTCGGCCTAATAATTTAGAGTCCCTTTTGGCCAATAAGGGCCGTAGTATCAGTTGCGACTTCTTCATAATGGATTTGCCAAAAATATTTACGAGCGGTTTTATAGCTCTTTTTTTTTTATTATTAAAAATCAAGAATTACTGGCTTTCCTTTGCGGGTTGTTATTTTACAGGTTCCCGTTGTCCTTCCGATAACTGATCTATCTCGAACAGTTAATAATGTTTATGCAAAAATAACAAGAACTATCCATCGGGTAAGTTTCTAAACTCACCGATGAGCTCAAAAATAAAAAAGAAATGGCATCGCAAATCTAACAGATTGTTTCTGAAGTCATTGACGGAAACCACCCGGTCGTCTCTTTATTCGACGTTTAAATCAAAGATGACCCATCGGTTACATCGGATGTTTAAGTCGATGGATCGGTGGGCGTAACCTCATTACGACCTCCATGTTGTTATTTATGTTTTTAAAATCAGCTACTACTTATCTTGTACATTTCGTCTCAAAATGGAATCTTTCATGCGGATTCGGAGGTAGGGTTTTTTTGAGGGAGGATTCGGAGCACTTAAAAAATTGTACCAGCCTATTTAGACAATGATTTCGAATCAAATTTTCGCATTAGCCGTTCCGCATTAGGATGTCATATTTAATTGTACTAGCACTAAAAGGAAAACAATTTTAAACTATATTGTTGAATAAAACTATCTATGAAGTTTATCTATGTGGTTTGTAACCTTCTTCTTGTATCAATCAGGTTGTGTCTAATCTCAACGCACATTGCTGTCCATCTCCGATGAATTTAATCGACTGTTGGATTCGATCGATGGAATAGATGTTGAGTTTAGAGACTTACCCATAGTCTTAGTACATCTTTTAAAAGTAAAATGTAACCATTCTGATGAAAATAAATACAAAATATTCATTTGAATGTACTGAATTGCAAATGAAAAAAAAAAAAAGAGAGAATTTGAAGGCAATGAAGTTCTGAAAAGAGTATAATTGGCAGAGAGAAATGCTATTTTACAGCAATGCTGCACAGGGCTGTTGATACGTACACAGCATACTAATCGCTAAACAGAATATACATAACAATTTTTTTTCCTTTCATTTCAGCTCTATACACATTATTATTTATCACTACATTATCCATATTATATCTGTTCTTTTTTTTTCCTTCCTCCTCCACTTTATATAATTTTTTATTTTGTTTGCTGTTAACCTCCTTTCAATCTCTAATCTATCCCTTATTTCTCTTTTTCTCAACTAAATAATAAGTAAATTTAAAAAAAAAATCATTTAAAATTAAAGTAGGAATAAATAAATAAAATGGAGTTTGGAAAAAAAAAATATAAAAAAACAAAAACAAACTAAAAGTAGAATAATAAACAACTAATAATCATTGTTAATACATTTAATATATAAATTACTTTTGATGTCCTGGATTGTGGGAATGTTAAATATATAGTAACAAACACAGATTTAATTTATTGGATAAGATTTAAATGTTTTTTGGATCTAGCAGTATTTGGTTAAGTTAGATATTATGCCTCTTATGGATACTCGATAACGTAGGTCTTTAGTGTCCTTCAAATCTTTTAGCATTTATCTTTTTTTTTTGTATTATATTTTATTAATCAAATTATTTTTTCTTAGAAATTCAATTATTTTTTCCATGCTCCTGCTTTTATCGCCCAGTATTGTTTGAATTTTTCTTTCTATCTTTGCATTGTGAAAATGTCTTTCATGTTGTGGACAGTCTTCTAAAATGTGGTTCACCAGCACATTAAAAATTTCACATTTTGGAGGTATAATAATAATAAGGAAACTGTGTGTTGGTCGTGCGTGGCCAATTCTCAATCTAGTAACAACTTCTTCCCTTCTGTTGTTTCGGTTAGGGCTTTTCCACGCTCTAGTTTCTTTTATTATTTCATTGGGCCCTTTTATGGTTTCCCCATCGCTGGTCCCAGGTCATCTTACGTTGGGATTCAATGTCCGATATGATGTGGACATAGGCTACATCTAATGGCGATAGTACTCCTTCCTTGGCTGCTTGATCGGCCGCTGCATGACGGTATCCAGAGGGTTACTAAATTCTTCTTCACGCTTTTGATCATGGATGAGTAAGCTTGAGCTTTTTTGATTACGAACTCATTTGAATAAATGTCGGTAAATGCCATCATAATAGATGGGGAGTCCGTACATATCACAAACTTTGCGCTGCATAATATGGTACACTGCTGGATATTTATAAATTTTGTTTTCTAAAATGGCGTAACATTCTGCAGTATAGTTACTTGTTGAAGAAAGGAGCTTATATTTAATTACACTGGACTCGGTTGCAATGAAGCATCCAGCGTTACAGTTTAATTTAGAACCATCTGTATAAATGTACATACTATGGCGATGTTTATTTTTCATTTTTTGATATCCAGTTAAATAACTAAATTGCGAGGTAATATTTTTTTTGTATTTATTGAGCGTTTAGTCTAGTATTTGGAAAATCCTCAATCCTAGCTCTGTTGGAGATTCTATTGTATGAAAATAATTATATTAATAAATATCAGTTTATTTTCAATAGCGAAAATTTAAGAATTTATTTAAACTTTAATAATTGCTGTGAGTGGGCTGTAGAGATTACTCCTTTTTTCAGAATCAATCAAAGTGTTTTTTCTCTTTTATTTTTTTTATTTTCTATACAATAACTTTAATGAGTTTCGCAAGAGGAATTATGCTCGGATAAGTTAATTCCATGTTGGAAAAGTTTTGATGTCGCAATGTCAAGTGTAAAGCGCAAGTAATCTCAAGATAACCAACTTAGTGAACTCTCACCGACTTATCAAAACTTAGCACTCTTCTATCAAGGAACGGATTTCCTGCACAACTTTCGCCTCCAGTTATCGCAGCAGACTTTGAAGAACCCGTCAGAGTGTTCTATATCAGAAAAATTTCACGGTCGTTGCGTGGTGTGATAGGATCGGTCCCTTGGCATCTTCAGATCTATAAAATATCCCTGGGGCATGCCGAAAGTTATCCTTTGAAAGATCATCAGAATATTACTTCATTATGTATTTGTAAAGAAATGGTGGAGAGGGCGAGCGAGAAAAAGATTAAGACAGAAAACACGGGGTGCAGAGGGAGGGAAAAAGATAAGAAAAGTTCTAAAGCATTTAAAAATGAGAGAGAAAAATCTTGAAGATCAACATTTCAAAGCCATGACAATTTTCCGTACTATACTCCACATTAATGAATATGAAAAATTAAATAAATTAAAAATCCTTATTATCATAAAAGAGGAACAATTATCCGTGCCACTTGTCATCAATCTTAGAATAAAAAAAAAAAATTGCCACTCATTTTTGAAAAAAAATATATTTACATTTATTCGATAATAATCGTCGTTTCAGCTTATCGATACGTTCTTAACTTTTGTTATGTTAACTTTCATACAATCATTTATGATTTTAAACTTTTTTATAACTGCTGCAGCTTTTCTTAACGGTACATCCTTTGAGTTATACAACATTTAAACAATTTAACATAAAACATTTTTTATTTGACCTTTCTGAAAAAGTTTGCCTGCTAAAAATAATTTTTCTTGACTTAAACATGATTTTTTTTTTTTGTTGATTGTGCAAGTTTGTTGAAGTTTGTCACCCAACTTGGTTGACTGAGTTTCCTTACAAAACCACCATGCCAGAACAAACTTCTCCGCTGCCTATAACCTGGCCCTGAGTAAACGGACTCGCTATCAAATTTTAACGATATAATTAAAAATTAGCTCAATGAAAATTATATGAAATTCCCTTAATTATTGTATCAATTATGAATCGGATCTCTCGGCTAATGGACATTAAACTTTTCTCGCTCTTAAATAATCTAACGGTTGGTGAGCAGAAGCGGTAGCGGGGGGAGGGAGATTGTATATAATTGAATGCAGGTTTGGCTTTCTTCACCCCCTTCTCGTAAATCCATCCGCTCTACAGTTTTCTTTAATAACGGCAAGTTTCTGATTTTTTTTTTTTACGCTATCATATTTAGGGAAATGAGTCAGTTTTCGTATGTTCAACCATAAGCCTGAAAGCATCCTGTCGGATAAGCACGCTGCAATAACGAGTGTTATTAAAATCCACTCAGCCAGAACTAATTTTTTAAATTGTATTCCTCTTATTACTTATATGTATATTGTAATATTTTATTATTATTATTTTCTTTGGCTAGGCTCTAAATTGTAAAAATATGGGACTAGCGATGCAGACAATTCGTTGTTAATTATTATTTAAAGTGATTACAGCGTTCACCGTCTGCTTAGGGTCGAGTAGAATTCTAAAAAAAAAAAATACTGATATGTGTATTATTATTTAAATTAAAAATTATTTTTTTGGTAGCTCAATACTTTCATTCATAGACGGAGTACGTTTTTGTTAAAATTCGGTACAAAAATATAGCTCTCAAAAATAGTTTCTTGGTTTTAATGTATATTAATTATTATTATTGAGAGATTTCACCTTTTCATTAAGTACTGTTCTTCAATATATTAAGTACATTTGGTTTTTAAAAATCATTCATCATTTATTATGACTTTTCCTCTCTGTACGTGACCGCTGACGTAAAAGCAGCCGATTATACATAGACTATTTAATTATGAAGCAATACCGAAGGATGCAGGTACATAGTGGAATCTGGGAATACATAGATATGGGAATAATAATAAAGGGCTTAGCGAACCCGGAAGTTTGATGCCGGTAATGCTGTTTACAAACCTTTCTCTAACGACTCTCGTCAAATCTAAATCCGTAAGAACACCCTCAAATCCGCAATCCTCCCACCTACGTTTCGGTCTACCCCTCGGACGTTTACCAGTCGGCTCAGCATTTTTTAACTTTTTAGGAATTCGTTCGTTACTGAGCCCAACAACTTTGCAAGCCCATTTCAACCGTCGCGATGATATCACTTCGATTATATTAACAGGATGCATGCTCCGCAATTCCACGTTGTGTAATCTCCTAAATTCTCCAGTTGATTCCTTTTTCCTTTTTCGGACCAAATATTTTACGCAGTACCTTATTCTCCTAAGACGTTGTTCTTCCTTTAAAGTTAGCGGCCGCGTTTCACGCATATTTAGTTCCCAGAAATGAATATGTATATCTATTATATATATATATATATATATATATATATATATATATATATATATATATATATATATATATATATATATATATATATAGCATATATTTATACATATTTATATAACTCGTATATATACGAGTGTATAGGACGAGATGTTATGATGAGCTGCCACATAGCCAGGCCGTGATCCCCTTTGTGCAGGCGATGTCACTGGCATTCTCATTACCTTGAGGCCTCATCTGTCTTGCATATAGGGTTCAAGGTTCATAGTTCAAGAAAATACCGATCTTCTGCCGAAATAGCTGGGGGTTTTCCCCGTTTTTTTTAATTCAGACTCATTTAATGAGCAACGGCTATTCCTAAGAAACGGTTCAACGTTTCTTTTTAAGAGGCTTCTTCCTTCATTCAGAAAATCTAAACGGCCCGATACGCTTGGGAGCATCTCTCGGAATTACGTATTTCGGTTCAGTGGATAAGCTCCTTTGCATTAGTACCGCCCCGTCAGTCGAGTTCCTTCTATGTATCGACACTGAGAAAAGGAGAGACACCTATATGAATAAAATCATTAGTTTAAAGCGATGTTGCAAAATTATAAAAAGAAAATGAAAAGAATTATAAAATTGTAAGAACTTCCTGCTACTGCCTCGAGAAAGATCTGTCTTGCCCAGTGTGTCAAATTCTACTCCAACTACAGCTCAAGTAGGCTAACGACGATGGCCAGCAGCTAGTAGATTTTCGTAAATGATCTTTTAAAAAATTGGATCGTTCTTCTAGATGTTTATGAAGCCTTTTTTGGAACAATAAGTTTTGAGGTTGAGTATAAAAAGGAACATATATATCCTTGTTATTATATGAGTGAAAGGTTCGCGTTACGTTATTGGTTAGGACAGCTATCGATGAAGATACTAGGAAGAGTATGCTAATTGTAATAAAATAATTAATTTTATCTAAATAATTTGGAATGAGTGAATTAAATTAACAAGATACTACATATTTGTTAAAGCCTAGTGAGTGGTAGAAATTATATTTTTATATGAAATATTCGCTAAAATACTGGCAATTTAATATTCAGAATCCAATTATAATTTAACACGGTGTTTTGGTTTACTTTATATCGTTTAAAATTAGTAAATACTAAACACATATTTAGTATGGGGCATACCTCTTTTAGAATAAAAAAACAAAAAAACAAAACAGAAATCATCTCCGGCTTCATTCAGAATAAATAAATGATGTATAAATAAATAATAAATAGTTTATAAGTAAGAGATAGAAGTTACAAAACTATTATCCTTCCTACAGCTCTTTACGGGTGCGAAACGTGGCCGCTAATCCTGAAGGAAGAACAACGCCTTAGATAGAAGACTGATTTGATTTTTATTAATGGATTCTTATGTATAAATGTCAAAAAAACCATACCAGGACTTGCGTAGGCTTCATATGGCCGATTTTTCAAAATACCACCGTATATTTTTAGGTTTATAGCCAATAAGTCCCAAATTATAGTTATTAGTATAACTAGTATTCGTAATTACATTTTGTTAGGAATAAAAGGTTCTTAAAAAATGTATTCATACAGGATCTAAAACATGAAAACCAGGATAAGCCAGGTGGCGATACTGCACTTCAAGAGCAATAAAAAAGTTCACATGAACCATGATCATGGTCATCCCCATACGAAATCAGGAAATTTAACTTTTGTGTTTTAATTTATTATATACAATAATGAACCTTTGCAATATACCAAGAAAAGCAATTTTTTTTTACTCCCTTTCCCCTCTTAAAATTTGAAGTTTTACGTTTCAATATACCCAGAATCCAAATAACGAATGAAAAAATATCCGCTGTCCGATATCTACCGCCCGCGGCTTTTCTCCGAGACTGTTGGTCTGGTTATCTTGAAATTTGGCAGAATAGAGATTTTATGTTGATGCTTTAATTTTATGTATCTTGTTCTATTTTTGTTTTCTATAAATAATTGGACATTTTATTTATTTTTTTTAGCGCCTGTCCCACATTCTACTGTAAAACATCTGATCACTTTACTACATGAACATAATAAATAAATAAAAATGGACATACATAACAATCAAGAAATTTAGAAAAAGAAATTCTTATAGTAAAAGAAAAATATATTCTTACTGACCAAAAAATAAATTTTTAAAAATCACCAAATTAAAACTTAATCATTAAATATAAGTATTTTCGTCTTGGCAGTAATTATATTGATAAAAAAAATCAAAATCCATAGCCACAAATATTTATGTCGTTTATAACACGCTGGTTAACTTGATTTAATTACTAAACGTAACGGTGATAACCTCCAAAACACGTACCTGGAAACAACCAACATCAAAACAACGATGGTTTAAAACAATTTTTTAAATTTAATTTATGACATGGTTTGGGTTTATGACGACCTATTATTCAATAGTGTTTTTTATTACTTTTGTTACGTTCCCTTTTCCGCATTCATGCTATTTATCTAACATTTCGCAAAGTCTCGTGAGAGATGTATAAATCCATGTTATAATATGCAAAAAAAAGTATATACTTGTAAATTCTTATTTTATTTTTACAATAACTTTTACATGTTTAATCAATACGGGAAAAGTTGAAACAAAGTAGAATATCAAGAACATTGCGTATTACACGATTGACGCAGTATTTTTCTGTTCTTTCATTTATTTCGAACTCTTCAAAAATAAGTATATAAAATAGAATTATTAATAATGACCTGAAAACTATTAAAAAAAATATGCTAAAACAAAAAAAAAAAAAATTAATTTTGATAAAAGAAGTTCTCAAAATACGAAATCATACTAAGTGAAGACAGCAGAAATAGCAAACATGACTTTCCAAAGTAAAAAAAAAAAAAAAAAAAAAAAAAAAAGTGTAAATGGTGTATTCGACAAATTTTTCGCTGTCTCAACAGAGTTTATCGGTGCGGGCGGGATTCGAATGCTAAACGGCTGATATATCGTTGCTTCCCTCATTCGCTTCCCCCATCGGCATAGAGGCAAAAAATATCCGACCTACTGTTATATGTTCGTTTGATCTGACTCCCGGAGATGCGGTGGATTTTGTGTATATCTGAAAATATATATATTTTTTATTAAGGAGATTGATACACTCATCTTGCTGGTGACATTCTATCAGATTGCTGCAATGGCTACACGAGGTAGTTTATTGAAAATGGTAGTTTTTTTTTTTTTTTTTCCCCTGTACCAATCGAGCAAATGATGGGCAGAGGGACAAATAAACACAGAGGTTCACTTGGCCTTTGTAAGAGTCTTTATTTTAAAATATTTTTCTACAGAATTATTACTCGGAATTTTTTTCATTAGAATATTATTATCAGTGTAGTCAATCAGTAAATCGGTATTAACAAATTACGATACATAAAAAAGTTATATAAAAAGTAATTACAAACGCCTATCATTTAAATTAATATATTGAAAAATAATTAAATAAAATATCTGATGTGAGCACCACGTGACTTCTTTGTACGCCTATTAAACTTAAACAGTTAAAGTATCACTTCGAGTTGGCTAATTTTAACCAAAATGTTATTAATATTGCTAGAAGAATATTATATACCAAGTTTGAAATGTTTTGCATTACATTTTAATGTAATTTTTAATAAACGTTTATTATGACTTTCATGTAATAACCATTTCTAGCATGCCAATTTTAACGAAAATCTAGCATATCGTTTTTATTGATATTAAAGTTTTATATAATAAATTAGAGATGTTTTTCATTATATTTTAATATAATTTTTGATGAAAGTTTATTACGATTACTTCAAGCAAAGTACCACTTCCGGCTAGCCGATTTTGACCAAAATCGAGTATATTAACATTTTTACTCTCTAAGGCTAACCGTTTTTATGTTATGCGAGACATAAACGAACGTACGTAGAGACGCCACGACGAAACTTGTCAAAATGGATTCAGGAATGGCCAAAATGTATATTTCCTTTGAAATCTGAAAACCATAAATTTTCGCGATTACAAATACTTTCTTTATTGCGTACAAAGATTTAAAAATACTATGTGAATTTAATAGTTATGGTCTGTTTAGCTTAACTTAAATATGGGACTGATCGGAGTTGCTTGCCGGATATAGGGTATTTTTGACATATTTCGTCGCAGCTATGACATTTTTACGTATATGCATACATTTTACACTCAATCCTATAAGTAATCATCTGACGTAACTTTCAATTTTATGACACAACTTTTCGAGATTACTATGAAATGCTTCTATTAAGAACTGCAGGTGTGAAAAATGTTTGAGACTAAAGTTACAACGGACAGAAATTTACTCATAAATGAGCTTGTTTTATTCTATATTGCAGATCTGGACATAAAATTTAATTAAGAGATGATAATTTAATTAAACATACAATAATAAAAGACAATAGTTCAAACTTGTGTTGTTAATCGAAACGAAGGGGGTCATTCTTAGCTGTCTCAACTTCCTTTATTGATTGGGCTAACTCGTCCCTCCGATACTGATGCACTATCTATATTTTAGTCGTGTGTAGACCGCAATCGAACCACATTTTATTTCGAGTTTCAATTTTTGAGTTACAATTTGCGGTAAAAATCGCTGCCGAACTTCACTTCAATCGATTTTTGTACTTATTCAAGATAAATACAAAATCGTTTAAAATTCTCGACGGAAGTAATTACGTTTCATTAAAAATTTACATTCTTCTTCAATTTTTACTTCGTCATAGATAAGTTCAAGAATTTTCTGTTTATTATTATGTTTATTATTATCAAAAATTATCTTCCTTGAAGAATTATCAGGTTCGTCATTGTTAAGAAAAAAAAATATAAAAAATTTAATAATCGCTAAAGCATTTATTTCTACCACTTTCTATCATTTGGATCCATTTTCGAGCGAACGATTCGTTATCTTTCCTCAATTTCGAACAAGACTCACTTTCCATGTTTATAGCACCCTATCTAATTGTTTATGCCCAACCTGTACAGCTCGTGCAGAAAACAAATATCCTCTTTTAACTTAAAACTAATTGTAAAATATGTATCTAATTTATAGGAAATAGGAGAGATTTAATAAAAACAGTTGCCACACTAACCTAAAATAATGAAGCTCTAAATCGTATTCTTATGTCTAGATTGACAATAAATAATAAAATAGCTGCAAATTCGATAGTTGATGCCCGAAAAATAAAAAAATATATAAATTTTATATAAATTAAATTAATTTTAAATTTATTAAATTAATAAAATAAATATAATATAAAATAAAATAAAAACCATTCTGATATCGAATGGTTAAGCCTTTTGACAAGATACATAAAGATAACGGTATGAAATCCTTATGGATCACATCCCATCTTTCCCATCTTCGTCCCTGAGGAATTCCATTCTCTTTACTGAGCTCCACTCTGACAACCTTAATACTTTTTTTAATTTGCGACGACATAAAACTGCATGCAGCTTCTCGAAAATTCTATACATCTTCCATCAGTAAAAAAAATGTGTGTATATAAGAGGATTTTCTTTTCCAAATTCGCTATAAATGAAATGGTTAGTGTAATATAACTCATTATAACATTTTATGGACTACTTCTATTATTACCAATAATATCATTTTTATTTTTAATCATTTGACTCACCATCATGGGCGGACAGACAAGACATCTTTTCTGAACCCCAACGTATCAAGTTCTGGGCTGTCATTACGATCGTCTGTGCAGTCTTTATTGCGGACTCTAAACTCATTGTTAAACTTCTTAATTAATTTATATAATTAAAACTTTGATTATTTATTTTATTTGTCAGTTAGTATGAATTTTAATATTTTCAGGTATAGGTGAATAATGCTGTGGTATATGGGGCTGTTTCTTTTCTGGAATTAGGTTTTTCATTAATTCGCAATACAAATTTATAATTATATAATTTCATAATATATATTATATACACACATAAAGTTAATTCTTGAATTTTTATGTTATCGTTTCGTTTCGAGATGAATATGAAAATGGACAACGATCCTCATGTTATTCAATATAAAATTAATAAGAATAACTGAAACTGTTTTGTGATATCCAACCTGAATCAAAACTCAAATATCTTTAAGTGACTGAGTGAACCCACTTGAGTAGGATAGTTTTTGTGGTAAAATAATCGAACCCGGCTTGCTCTTACATCATCACACCTTGCGAAAAGTAACATAGACAACTGTTGTCAAGTGATGTTCTGGACAGCGATACAAACCATGTCACAAATGAGATTCTATTGATGGAATAGTTGAATAGGAATCTCCATTTTGCTTTTCTGTTTGGTCACTCTTCCGAAAGAAGGCATGACAGCCTATTGTGCGTCGTGATTTGTTGCCTATCTCGTTGTATATAAGAAGTTAGGTGTATTTTGTTAAAGTTTTCAAAACTATGCATCTCTATTATATCGTTATATATCAGCTATACAATCTATATGTTGGTTAAAATAGAAAGCAATAAAGTTCAATTTATTGACTCTTTATTAACCGTTATACGGGCTTTAATTACTGTTAAAATAAGATGTTTAATATGCCAAGCTTATAAAATACACAGCTACAAATATTTTAAAATGTTTAATGCTATACGATCTCGTTAATTTACGTAGAAGATAAAACAAACCTCTGCTTTTTGAAAAGTTTTAATTGCTGGGCAAAGTGCCTCTGCCTGTTTGTTTCTGCATCAATAGGACATCGTAATTAGCGCATTCTGAACCGAATGGCTGTTTGCAGTAATTATTAATAACAAAGATTAATTGTTACAATTAATATATTAATATATTAATATATTAACAATACCCCGGATTGTTACAATGACTAACTGAAATAACGCATTATTGAGTAAATGAATTCAATCAAAATTAATTTTAGTGATGTTACGTGCTATTTCAATGTTGATTGGATTCATAATGAATCGTCTGTTTTTGCTTTATTAGAAACATCCATTCTGACCATCCTTGAATCCATTTTGACTAGTTTCGTCGTGACGTCTGTTCGTTCATTCATACTTATCTCGCATAACTCAAAAACGGTTAGCCATGGAAAGTTGAACTTTTGTATTTGGGATTGTTGTAACATCTAGTTTTGTACCTCACTTTTCACTGCACGATCACCGCAAATTGTACTTTACTTGAAAGTCATAATAGATTTTCATCAAAAATTACATTAAAATATAATGCAAGATTTCCCAAATTACATACCTAGACTTATATATTAAATCTTTAATGGCATACTAGATGTTTGTTAAAATTGGCAAACCGGAACTTGCGGTAAATAAAATAAAAAATAAAATGAGTAAATTCTTAAATTTTATACCTAAAACTTTGATGTCAATGTAAATAGCATACTAGATTTTTTAAAAGATTGGAATACCGGAAGTGTAATAGACTTTTTAAATTTTCATAATTGATTGTTTAATTGGTTCTATATCAATTTTAGAAATAAAATCGTCAAGTATAAGTTTTAGAAAATAAATTTCTGAGTCTAACACATCCAGAATTACGATTCTGGCAACTTCACAAATAACGGACGCAAAAAGACGTCGCGAAGTCGAGTATCGATTTGAGATACTGCAATCTTCGAGATCAAGTAATCAAATATTGATTCAGGATCACTTTTTGAGTCACCGGTTTATAGTCTTAATAGGCGTACAAGGAAGTCGTGTTCTAAACATACGATTTTTTTTTTTTATGTTACAATCTTGAATGCAACCCTGAACATTTCCTTCCTGATTATTTTATATTATATGTTACCTACATCTATAGATTTATAAGAATGTTTTACAAAGTCAATCAGTTGAGTAGATGTTTTATTTATAGTTTGATATAGTTGTTTTTCATTTTATGATGAAAAATCCAAGTGTTTCTTTGTAAATTTTAGATAATACAGATCAAAAGAAATTATATTTATTTCTCAAAAAAAAAAAGATCTTATTTTACCAATATTATGCTGATTTATTGTTACTAATCTCATAGTTTGCTGATTTTTTTTTTCTTTTTAGAATAGAATAGAATAATTTAACCAAGAATAACCATTTCGTCTTCTAAAACATTATAGATCGGTGCGAAGAATAACATATAAAAATGTAAAATACAGTATCTTTTAAACTATTTTCATCTTTCTGGTGTTAGTAGGCTGCAACATAAATAATATTTATACAATATGTTAATGATATGTATATAATTTGAAACTTATACCCGAAAGATTGAGCATATGAGGGATGAAATTATAACTATTAATAATTTTACAGTATTATTACAGTATATGCTTAACTAATTATGAGAAAAGAATAAGAATTTAGAGTATTATTTTTTTCTTTTTTTTTTCTTTTCTTTTCTCTTTTTTTAAATATTTTTTTCTTTCTCTTCTTCTGTACTGATGATCCCTGAATTGGCGAAATATCGACAGGTGATTTATTTTCTGTTATTTTTGAGACTCTTGGCTTCTTGTTTGGATTTTTCCATTTATGTACTATCAATTATTTATGTCTCATTTTGAGCTTTTGCTCTTGTATATTAATAATAAGAACGTCAATATTTAATATAAGTATTTCACGAATATTAAATAGAAATCTTTTGAAGTTGTTTGATTAATAGGACAGTTTTTCCTGACTTCTATAATGTGATTGTTTAGGAAGAGTGTAGATCCACTTTCTCTTCGGACTATCTGCGGCCCGCAAGTCCTCATCAATCTCTGGTGACCTCGGCTTCCACTGACGGGGCAATATGGACTTTTATCTTTCATCACTTTTTTTTCCCACTCTTCATCTACTCAATTCATATAGTTATTTAGCTTATGGAAACAAAACAGCTTTCTTGTAACATTTAAAATCCAATCCTGAAGTTTAAATTCTGAATGACATTCCAAGAAAAATCATTGCTCGGTAGTTTAATTCTTGAATAATCACAATTGATAATGTTGTATCTTGTTGAAATACAGTAAAGCCATCCTCTGTTGTGGTTGTCAATGTATATAATAGGATAGAAGTTCAGATTAATTTTTAAGTTATTTTATATCTCAGCGTGAAATTTAGTGCGTACTTTTTAGAAACCTAAAAAAAAAATAACAGAATTAGAATACATTCCATCTTATCGTTCTTTATAGATGAAAAACGTGGTCGCTTGCGTGGAAAGAATATCGCCATAAGCTATTCAGAAACTAAAAGGTATTGGGCGCTAAAACGATAGGTAAACCTCCATTGGGTTTTTTAAAGGAAATTGGTATTTTAATTGTTATCCTTTGCGATTAAAATTACAATATTCAGCATAATATTTTGTGTAAAAGGTTTTTTTTTTTATTATATTTTTGATCTTAACCAGTTTTAATTACTTACTCCGTGGCTCTACAGCCCATGTAGGGCCTTAACCTCCTCGTACCAGGAGTATCATCAGCTCTATTTTTCCATCCTCCAATTCTTCTACATCATCGATCCATCGCTGCCTAGACCTTCCTCTTTTTGCTCTTCTCCTCCTGGTTTGCCATATAATAGTTGTTTTTTTTTTCAGATACCTATCTTCTTCCATCCTTTTTACGTGTCCAAGCCATCTTATATGATTTGACATAAGAGACTATGTTCGGCTCATTGTATAGTTCCCGAAGTTCTCTATTATTTCTTGTCGTCCATTGGCCCCCTACATATATTGACCCAAAGATCTGGCGAAGTACCTTCCGCAAGGTTTCGGATTCTCGGGTCGGAACCCACGTTTCACCTGCGTATGTGACCATTGGCTTCAAGATTTCATAAATAAGCAGCTTTGCCTTCCGTGACTGATTCCGGTATTGCAATGTTTCCCGCACTGCAAACAGACATCTGTTACCTGCTACGACTCTTGTTTTATTTATGTATTTAAATATATTGTTTTTTTATTTCTTTGTTAAGATCTTAATATGTATTAAAAATATTTCTTTATTAAGGCATGAATAAGGATAATTAATAAACCGAATAAAAAATAAATATATTTAATCTAAAGGAAAGAAAGATATAACAATTTAATATTTTATAAGATTTAGGCCGTTTTTAGAATTTTTATTATTTTATTTGCGTTTTAAATCATTCAGAAAAAAATGACAAAGAAAAGCAAAAGGAAGCTGGTTTGATAAAAAATTTATATATATATATGTGTGTGTATAATGAATGTAGCCATGCTATCGTTGTTTTACGGAATTATTGTTGTGAGAATTCAATTTTACCGTTTAATTGCTGTTTGTATATAAAATATCTGATACAGTGTGCTTTGTACTGAAGCGATGAGCTGTACTAAATGAGTTGGAGCAATTGAATAAATAATGTATTTCTCTCTATTTTACAATGTGGTTGGCGAGAACAACTCCATGAAATCTTCTCACCCTCGATAAACTGTCTGCCATTAAACTTTTTAAGCACGTCTTCGAAGTAAGTTAGCACCTCAGTATAAAATAAATTTCAAAATTCGAAACTTTTATTGAGCCTATTCAGCAAGTCGAAGCATTCTATTGCCAAAGCGTTTAGCTTTCGGCACAACAATTATATCAGCATTAGGCAAGAAGAAAAAATTGAATTTTCTCTCAACCAATGAACAAAAATACATTGATGCAATTAAAAACTTGAGTATAATTATTCAGAGCACGACATCCAGGTCGTCAATTAATCAAGAACAAATTGATATCTTCTGTTCGAGAACAGGAAGTCCACTAAAAATTACTTTTTCGCAATTAAAGTTTTCCCTTCTTTCTTTAGTGCAATTGTTTTTAATAGCCACGATATAATGAGGGTTATTTTAATCTACAACTCAATGTAAATAATCATGGGAAGGGAAAAGTTAAAATGTTTTAAGTGCCAGAAAAATAAAAAAAAAGAAGGAAGAAGAAAAGTCACTTTCAACGAGTGCTCGTTTTTCTTATTAGGGAATTCCCATTTAATTTTAGTTAGTAACTTCCTAATAGTCACGTTTTTAATACCTTATTTCTCGAGGAAGTTTTCACGATTCTAAGTATTTTCTGTCTTTAGCTGAAAGGATGCTTTATATTGCAAAGAGCCTTCAGGTATCTTTTGAATTTTTTTTAGCCATTTTAAGTTCAAATTTTCAGGCATGGAAAAGAATCCAGGATTTTAAGTACCGGAACCAGTATTTTAAGCTTAATTTCAACATCTTATTTCAATCTCCTCTTCCCCATTCCTTCTTATACAAGTCAACAGCTTTATTATAGTTTTTTAGGTAATATTATTTTGTAATGTGTATCTTCTCATAACATTTAACTCATTTTATTGACTGAACAATAAAATTCTACTTATCAGAAAGTAGAAACAAGTACTTCATAAACAAAAAAAAAATCGCTCTAAATTCTACCGCCCCGGACAAGTGCCTGTTTCTCTCATGGTTCCGGCCCTGGCGAAGTCCCTTAACACTCATGTTGGATATTAACATACACTCTTGTTAATATAGTATTCAAAACATTTGTTAAAACAAACATTATATTTATATATTTGTAATAAGATTGTATATCCACCCATTGTATTCTGAGAATTCAATTACTTGTATGTTTTCTCTCGATTCTAGGAAGACCGTGTTTTATCGAGGAAATTACATTTGCTGTGTACATATTCACTGGAGTATACCTTTCCCAGAAAGTTAAATAATCTCCTCGTATAGATGTTCTGAAAATATCTGCCAAATGTCAACAATTCAATTGTCACAGATTGGTTAAGTGCATATGAGTGATGCCTTATTCTTGGGATAAGGGCAGTTTTTAGTGATGAATTTTCAAAAAATTAGAGCTCTCTAAAAAAAAAAATTAAAAAAATGAGGGCATATTCATTGACAAACAATTAAGGGAATAAACCATATTTTTGTGATCAAAATCACTTTTTATAATAAATTACAACTAATGATAATAATACATCTGACCAGACAAAATTAAAGAAAATACTTGGTAAAACCTGAAAAATTAACTATAAAAGCATTTCAAATGTTTTAATGCCATTTGGAAAAGTATTGAATTAATTACCACCTTAATTGTCAGTTCCATTGACCTATTGTCCACTACGTGGAATTATGACATACCACAATAGACCCATGGTACGGACAACTCATATTTCGAAGTCGAATAATTAATATTTAAAATAACTACTGAAAAAAAAAAGAATTAAACCTTACCTAATGAATAGAATTAAAACTTTTTTATTCAACTGCGGATTGGACTTATTCTTGCATACAAAGTTCATGGAGCTCAGACATAAGCAAAATTTTGTTGTAATTAATTATCTGGAACAGAAACCTTTTCTGATTTATTGTTTATAAATCAGACTTTTTACACAGTACATCCTATTTACATGTGTATAAGGAACTAGCCGATCGAAACACCTGTATATATCTAAAACATTCCTGAACATAAAATCTCTTAGGTTCCAGGGCATGTAGGTTCAGAAGATATCTATCTGATTTATTATAGCCTTTTTTCGAGAATCACCCATATTCATACATTAATTTATTTTAGTGAAAAAAATAACTAATTAATTACACTCTAGTTACAGTAATATGGTTCTGGTGTTATGACATTTGTGTAAGTATCTAACCATCATTGGTATTAGGCCATACAAATGCTAATACCGTCGATGCATATGTGGTGGCATGTTCCCATCTATAACGAGATTAACTGGGCACATGGTGGACACAGTGTTGCAGCGCAGCTGTGTGCAGCCGACGCGACACCCCGCGAGGGGTACAAATCACCGTCAGTTGGGGTGATCTGTATATTTACCGACTGAATTGACAGAGCCGGGGCAGTTAGTTAGCCAATGGACCTCACTGCTGTTAATCCTAATTATCGGTCCGTAGCTAGCAGAGACCTTGCGCTTTATGTGTCGAGGTTAGTCAATGGTCCCCACAACCGGTTATTTTGAAACATGTTAAAATATTATTACCGTAGTCCGATTACGGTTCGATAAATACTTTTTTTTTAACGTATAGTAGGTTTTTTTTAAGTCAACTGACTGTGTCCGTCGTTTAGAACCGCTAAATCCTCTCAACCGTTCAGTATTGCGGCTGTACAGCCTGCCACATGCATATTTCCAAATTATTCCAATAGAAAGAAGATTTATTTCTGTGGATTTTTTTTGTTGGATTAAGGGGTATAAATTTTTTTTTTTGCGACAATGGATTAAAATAATATTTTATTTTTTATAATGAACTCTGCCTTTAAGAAAAAGAAATTAAGTCGATGAAACAGTATCCACCATCCATGTGAACTCTGTCTCATTGGCTTATTTTCTTTTTCTCAAAGGTGAAGTTCATTATAGAGAACAAAATATTATTTAAATCCATTGTCGCAAAAAGATGACATGTACCCCTTTACCCAAACACCATAGACTTATTTGAAGAGCCGTATTTATTTATTATAAATTAATTTATATTTTTGGGGAAGACTTGAAATTTTCATAAAGTTATAAAGTCATTTATAAATCATAGTGGTGAAAATATGGTTCACCGTGGAAATATATGTGGGAAAAACTTGGTTGGGGTCAATGAAGAAACAAACTATTTTCTTACTTGTGTGTTTCTTCATTGACCGCACCCCCAACCAAGCTTCTCCTACTTATAAATTATAGCATTAGAAAAAATATTTACGCGCAATTAACAATAGGAATTAGTTGGCTTTTGGGACTTGAGAAGTAGAATTGTAAATATTATCAGTGCTTCTCTGTTTGACTGTATGCAGAGTTGTGAAAACAATCGGATATTAACAGTTTTGTCCGATCTAAAGCTTCCTTTATAGAATCATCACTAATCACTAATCCAGCAAAACCATCCATCTCCAGAGCCGGCTTACAATGCCAACCAAGTTGGCCTAATGACCAAACAGGAGGAAGAACGGCGGCTGACAGAGCCACTTCCTCTCTCGTCATTGTTGCCACAGCCTGATTGATTTACTAGCACAATATCTGCGAGTCGATATTGGGTCGCTAAACAGCCTCTATCTGCCGCTTCGCTAATTATTCCCCCTCCCCCTCTCCCTGTCCCCCCGACGGTAGCAGACCTAATTATCTTACCGTTTAGTGCCTATTCATTTGTGTTCGGTCCGATTCCATTTACGATTAACGCTGTTCGGTTTGAAATCACGGTTTCGGTAACAGTTGCGAATTTTAAATGTTCGTTTTGAAATGTTTTAAATTAGAAAATCTCTAGTTTAGTATCTACATTAGTATTTATTCTCATTTTCAAATATGATCGTATTTTATGCTGTTGTTTTTATTTTTTTTTTAAAACTCAATTAAACACATTATTCTTCAAACTTCAAACTGATAACAGGCTCATCAAACTGTAACCGAACAAGTTTCTCCCACTCTTGCCATTTCTTGTAAAGTTGATCTTAACTCAGACGTTATCCATATTAAATAGCGTATGTACTTTATTTTAAAACACCATTTTATTGATTTACTGTTACCATTGCGCGTTTCTGAAGATAGTCTTGATAATTCTTTTTGTTTAATTAATGTTACCGGATAAAGGTGTTTTTGATTATGTTTCGGGTCTTGTCGGGTTCAATGTTGATTATAAATATAAAATTTAGGAAAATATTAACCATTTAAGCGAACAAAATGTTTCTTCCTCGTCCGCCATTTCGTTCTTCATTACCAAATATAATGAGTGAAAAATATAATTATTTCTATTTACTAATTTTTGTATGGTATTTTATTCCAGATTCTATTGAAACTGTCCCGAATTTCACCAGGAGGGCATTATATGGTATTCGGAAAGGACTCAAAAGGATAAAAATAGATAAACAGTTTTCATTAATTGAAACAAAAAAAAATCATTTAAATTAATAAATGTCTAGAAACTACAAAATTCCGATTATATTACTTTCCTTACCTTGGTAATTCTTGGTAACAGCGATAGGAATGTGAAAGATGCTTCAAATAAATTTGTCCGGTTTAAAGTTTCAAATACTTCTGTGTGCCACGCCTAACGTTTCTATTTCGTGACAAAGTTTATCAAGATGTAATGAAAAAAATTTCTTAATTTCGTGCTATATTTTTTATAACTCTTACCCATTTCTATTTTCCTACAAGCACAGTTTATTCCCTCATTTATTTTTTAGTCAAAGTACGGTATACCATTTGAAACATTATCGGTTTACGTTAATTTATAGCTGATTTAACTTTATGTTTATTACATTATGTTGATGAATTATTCACGAATTCACTCTAATAAATATTTACACAAATATAATCTGTGTAATAGTGTTCTTCGTTGGGAACGGTGTTTCTTGGAAAAAAAACCTCTTTTATTCAGTTCCATTTTTTTTAATAACTAACTACCCAAGAGTCAAGTTGCACCTACTAGAAGACCGAATGAAAAGTATCATTTAATTGTTTTTATAGATAAAAGAAAAAATCCTTTTAAAGTTGCGTTAAAGTTTCCAGATATTAAATATAAATCTGTGATATCAACAATTCTCTATTTCATGACGTTTTGGTCGTTATAAAATGACAAATGATTAATTTAAAAAAATCAAAATATTATCATATCATATCTTTATTATCCTATCAGTGATCCACAATTCCATCAAGAATATATATTGATAGTATAATCATTAAAATTATTTTAAATTTTTAATGTTAGTATGACACGTGCCTATAACTTTTTTTTTTTTTTTTAATATGAATGTTGATTTCATGGATTAAATATTTTTGTATATTTATAACAAATGAAGGAAGTAAAATTTTGAAATATAATAAAATTCCTATGTGTTTTTTGTCTTGAATTGACACTTTTGCTGATATACAAAAATAATTATCATAGAAACTTCATCCTTATAAAAATATCTTACAAGAAGAAACCGCTGTGTACGGAGCGCTCCAACAAAGCCCTAATCACATTAGAGTATCCATGCTTTTCGCAGTCAAGCCTCCTCCCTGTCCTCACATTCTTCCTTCCCTCCTTTCTTTCCCACCCTCTCCGGAACAATAACCGCATTCCGTTTCTTCTCTAGAGCGTCCTACTTCAACTTCATAAAATTCCTCTGACCATACCACCTTCTGGGAAAGTATTTCTAGACCGGCAATCTAAATAGTTGGTAATGAAAATATTTGCGAAGAGGGAAATGAGAATCTCTCAACCGCTCGTACCAATTACTTCGGCCAAGTAGCAAGAATGCAAAAGCTATGCATTCTTTACTTCTACTTACAATTGTTGGACCGATTTTACTTATCTTGAAATCAAGCTTCAAAAGTTGTCTTTACCATCCCTAAACCATTGCTTTATGTTGATAAGAAAATTCTTTAAAAAAAAGAACAATGCGAAAAAAGATTACAAGAGAACTCCTCTACACTCACAAACTTCCATCAGACCCCTCCTCCCTCCCTCGCTTTCGTTAGGTTTGGAAGATTAGTAATAATTGTCAAATCAATATTACCAAAGACTGGACCTGGGCTATTCTCCCATTTATGTCTCGCTTCAGCCTTCTAGCATTTACCAGTCAGTTCAGCCTGAATATATTTCTTCTATGATTATTTATTTATTTATCTCAATTGATAAATTTGTACAATAACACATCATAAAAAGGATTCTGTAACGAAAATATTACAAGTAATGAATGAGATGCTTCAAAAATAATATAATATAATATATTATATTATTTATATAATATAATTATATAATTATATAATATATAATATAAAATATTATATTATTTATATAATATAATTATATAATATAATATATAATATAAATTACAATAATAATCAAATATAATTAAAAATTATCAGTTATAATAACAATGTAATATGATTAATATATATATATATATATATATATATATATATATATATATATATATATATATATATAACTTAAGAGCTTCGACGCACGAAACATAAAAAAAAAGAGGAAATGGGGAGATAAAGTACTCACAGGAAGGCTGGTTAAACACTAACTTTATTCAGATTCTAATCCTCTATATATACAATTTACAATGTTTATAATGCTGGTTTGGAATTAGTGGCTATACTAATATAAGTCCCAACTTAACTTATATATATATATATATATATATATATATATATATAATATAATATAATATAATATGATATAATATAATATTAAAATGTTGCTCAAAGAAAATAAATAAATAAATTTTACAAATGCAGATTTTCACTCTCTGCGGATTAGTTATAAAATTTATCAATGGGTTCTCTCGGGTGAAACGCTAATCCAGGCTGTAATGAACTGGAACAATTATAAAATGGAAATACCCCTTCAAATGGTCCCATAGACTACAAAGGAGCCAAAAGGTAAAATTTATCTTTATTAAAGGCCCTAGAAGCCTTATTAAGAAAATAAAGTCCCCTTTATGTTCTTTTTCCACTATCTAATTTATGAAAGTTTCCTCTTTCCTTTTCTATTGAAACACTTTGATTTTCGCATGGAATATTAATAGACAATGAAAAAGTTTTAAAATATTACTGAGACGATCTTACGATATTGAAGCCTAAACGGTATCGAATCCCAAAGGACCTTATCGGTCGTCATCCCTAATGCTATTAGTGGACTCTCATATGGAAGATGCTTACTAATGTTGCTTATCCTTCTTAGTTGAGATAACTTTATGTCCACAGAGTTTTATAAATTAAAGTTTTTCCTTTTGGAAGCTCTCTGCTCGTACCGTTTTTGGAAAATTTGCGGTTTCTGTGATGTTTGAAGATCTAATATATAAGATTTTATTTTATCCCTTATTTTGTATTAAAAAAATCGACTATTTTATTTTCCTTTCAAGTTTTCTTCTAACGAATCCTATCCCAGAGAATGCTAAAATTGACTTTGGAAGAGGGAAAATTAAATAATTAAATTACCTTTTGGCTACTAGAATTTTAAATTACTTTTTCAGGTTTATTTTCTAAAGATCGCTCTTATTTTCAGATTTTAGAAACTTTTAAAATATGTGTAGTATTTATTCATTTATAAAATCTATAGAACTGCTTCAGCATCTCAGGATTTTATTTTCAACGAATTTATATACTCCAAGACCTATGAATTATGTATTGTAAATACTGTAAAATTCTACACGCGATATGTATACCTGTTAAGTAAAATTTTGCTTAATTTAGCCGTTTTTGAGACCATAGAAAAAGTAAAAGTTATTCGTTAAGCCCATTAAAAAAAATAATAATAAACAATACATAAAACAAAACAATTCTGAGGCGGTTTATCTCATTAAACCGTTTTGATAATAAATTATAGGTGTGTTTTGGCGCTAATTCTTCTATCTCAACAACTCAGATCATGATTACTGAAAATTAACCAATCGAAATAGATTCCGTTACTTCATTTTTTTTTCTCCAATATCGTCTCAAAATATCGAAAAGAAAAGAATAAGAAACATAGATTACATTTATTACATCTAGATTCGATTCATACATAGATTTAAAAAGGATTAAATTGTAAAACAAGGAAATATGAAATCTTTTTTTTTTTTCTTGTCGTCATTACAACGCAAATGTAATTATCATGTGTAGAGGTTAGCCCACGCATAGCTAATTTTACGCGGGAGCTCACTGTTGGAAATTAGCATGTGAATGGGGCTGTTCTAACTAAGCCATATGAACACCCAGTAGTTGATTCCTCTTTCGTCCTTAGTACAAACGAAATAGGTTAGGCTCAACACATTTTAAGGAAAAATTAATTTAAAAAAAATATAATCCAAGTTAAAATGGAAGCATTTAAAAATTTGGTAAAGCTACTTGGTCCCCCACACTCTGCATACTTTAAAAATATACGAATTTATCACCCTGTTAATTCTAGTTTTCATCAAGATGAATGGAATAACAGCTGCAATTTACTGTTACTGAACAAATAAGTTGTTTCCATTTTAAGCAGGAAAAAAAGAGCAGTTTCAAACTATAATCGCAAGATACGGTGATAGGGAATGTTTATGGGGTGTAGGGGGTGTGTTAGGAAGGGAGCTCATGTTTTTATAATTTATTCCCCTTTTAGGCGAATTAGATAGGGCTTGTTCCTGAGTTGTTTTTTTCTGTTGGAGTTTTACAATTGCAATTGAATTTATGTTTTCTTTTTTCAAATCATTTTTTAGACAACTAACCTTACATGTTATAATTATAAGTGAAAATAATTACTACTGAGTTAGAAATTTATAATATTGTTCAGTTGATTTGCCGATGATCCCAATGCTCATAGATTTGGCGAATTGAATCCAACAAGAGAGTTCTAACTCCGAAGGTTATTAATTGGGCTAAGCCAAAGCATGAATTTCTGCCTAACAAGATCTAACGTGCAACTTAGCCAACTTAAACTCAAATCTAACTATTAATATTGTATCAGCTACTCTCTGTGCGACGTTCCCTCATCGAATATAGCGTATACTGAATTGTTTCAAATAAAATAATGATTCATTACCTGATAATTTTATTTCAACGATTTTGGGAGCATTCTCCTCATTTTTTATAGCCTACAATTTAGGAAAGAGCGTTTCTAAAAATCCCACTTTGATTTACTAAACAAATTCAGCCAGTCAGGTCAGGCAAAGCTCGTCTGTGTCCGAAAGGAATTATTTTTTTAGAACGTGGGAAGGAAAAAAAAAATTCTTTTGTCCGTACTCGGATTTGTTATAACATCGGATTGTTAGGGGTTGTAACAAGTGCACAAAGAAGCCCCAAGGGCCCGGAAAATCAAGGGTCTTAACAATGACTTCATCCCTATTCATTCCATTTCTCCTTTAAAGATTATTTACAAAGAAAATAATTCTATCATAATATTCATTTTGTAATAGCCGTATTTTTTAAAAAGAACATATTAGATGACATGGTATTTGTATGTTTACGACATTAGTGAGGTCGCAGGCGTTATTTTCGCGACTTCAATTAACTAATGAATTGAACGCAACCTTTGATTATAACTGATGAATGCTGTAACAATGAACGGACAATTTTTCTTCTCATACTCCGCTATTCTCGATAAACCAGAAAATATACTATGGGCCCTAAAATATACCTATGGCATCGGTCGAATCCCTGCCTCTCAGAAGTTTGACTGACAAATTAATTTTTCTGGAATATCCTTTTCGATACATGTCAAATAAATGAAAATTCATTTTTCAAACTAAAACATTTTGTTTTAAAAATATATAAATTATTCGTTTTTTAAAAGAATCACAAGTAATATAATTTCCTTTATAATGCATGGTGTTTTGATAAATACTTAATTGCACTATACTAGCATAATATATGTTATGGCTAGTTTTGAGAAATGATTTATAGTTTGGAAATGCTGTGGTACCTGGAATTTGCATGCTTTGGGAAATGAATCTGACGATGCCTGATACTGAACTATCTCTCGACAAAACGTTTTCCCCTAATGATTCAAAGCTATGTGCTCTTTGGTGTACGCTTTTCGACACACTTCTCTTTGTCATCCGCTGATGCATATTTTCTATCCTTTGCAAACCGTTGGTGTTTCATTACGATCGATAACGTCAGTGAATCATTGGCCAGACCGAAAAGTACGAGATGATTGCCCTTCATAATGCTTCCACTTTGTTGTGCTATTTGCAGAGGCAACAAATCCTACGTTTTTTGTCATTTGTCCAAATGGCAATTACAACAAAAAGATTCATGGAAATGGATTGGATATTTTAAAATAAATTCCCAGTGTAAATTCGGAAGGAAGAAACTAACGCCGTTGAAGTAGCCGAGTGGCCGTTACAGATACCTACATATATATATATATATATATATATATATATATATATATATATATATATATATATATATATATATATATGAATTATATATAAGTCTGTAGGTATCATTAACATTAAAATGTTTTTTATAGCTCTTGCCCACTTTTGTTTAAAATTCATTAAATTCCATGCATTTAGTATCCTATATTTTGTTCTTTGGATTTACAGCATCTCTTCGGTAAAAAAAAAAAAAAAATGATTGATGTAACCTTTCTGTTATGGACAGTCTTCAGAAATGGATTTTCTGAATCGAAGCGCGGTATCTCAAGACTTCGACATATCTCTAATAATGTTTTTAGAGAGGTTAATGGCTCTGAAACGTCTTATAAGCTATCTCAAATTATTTTTTATAAAATTTGATCCACATCGCAACAGTTGTTTAGCCATATCGTGTGAATAAAAAAAAAAAAAAAATAGCTGATGAAAACTTTCCCTGAGGCGTCCCAGAAAAAAGCGGTTCCAATATGTGAGCGTGAAAACGGTAGATCGAAAATGAGAAAGAGTGATTAAACAGATAAAACATATCGATTTGATAAAGTTCCAATGAACCAGCTTGCAATAATCGCTTGAATTCGAGAGAGAAAAATACTTACGCATGGTTTAAAATTATTACTGAGATCTATTTTTACTAACGAAATGAATCTCGACTTTCCTTACTGGCTAAAATAGGATGGTAGCCTGCTGGATGCAGGGGCGAATCCCGAGGAAGATTTTTTTTTCTTCTTTTGGAATTGGGCGGGAGGGGGAAGAGAGCTGAAACTACTAGAATAGCAACAGAACTTGGGTATAACGCAGAATTAGGGCGGATTGGGATAATGCCATACATTTTGTTGATATTTTTTAAAGATGGAGTGTATTGTTCCTCTGAAACGCCAACTTAATTCGCAATGCATAAACGCCAAACATTCGAAATTTAGGGTCAAATTTATTATGGTACGTAAAAACCACCTCTATCGATATCCGCTCACGATATATCGAGAAAAAAAATTGGAAATGATCTCAAAATCGACTACTATATTATATGACGTAAGCACCAAATACTGACGACTCTCGGTCGTTATTCTGGTCTCTCTGGTCTTGACAAGTCCTAGAAGGCTTAAACATATATTATAATTATTAAAGTTTTGCTGCCTAAATAAACTCCTTCTAGAAAACAATAAAGAATACTACTAAAAAAGAAAAAAAATATTTGGAGAAAAATGTTTCATGTGTTTCCACTATAGTTTGCAAAATGGCGCTCACGCCTTTTTCAAAAAAACAACGTCGATATGTAGAATTATGTGATTGTGTTGCCTTATCTCGTGTCAGGATGAATTGGCACGATATCTCATTAATTAATAGCCCAATGACAACTGATTCAGTTTGAACCAATTTAAAACTATTTGTACCTTGATTAAGATTCAATTTATATTTATATTAAAGTCCAGCGACTTTAAAAAAAAATAAAACGTAAGAATATTAATAACACTCATAATATAATTAAATTAATATGAAATGTAATTAGTAACTACTAATTAATACTGGCAATTGTATGATTTGTCGATTGTTGTAGACAAGGCAGTTAATTAATACCATTCATTCATCTATAATGACCAATTTCTCACAAGGCGAAACAACTTTAATTTCTCCTCTACTTAACGAATGATAATTTATCATAGATACTAGTATTGGTACGAGTGGGTACATTTAAAACTCACAGTCGTTTTTTTCATTGGTTATTTTGGGAGGATTATTTTCCCCTCCAGCAACTCCTTCTCCTCTCCTGCTGCCCTCCTCCCTCTCTCCCCGTGGATCCGCTTGTTCCCCTATAATAATATAACTATAATCCCAATGGTTGATTAACCCGTCTATAGTTGGGATATGTAAGGACGTTAGAATCCAAATAAACTAACAAATCTGTTTAAAAAATACATTTTAAATTTGTTAATGTTGTACGTGAGCATTGTTAGTTTTTTTTTCCGAAAATATATCATTTTGAAAATTCTTTATTCCGAATTAAATTTACTATGTATATTTTTGTGAAGCGAAACAACCTTTATCATAAACAGCTTAATTAGGCTTCTGCTTTATTATAATAATATGCATTCATACAATATGACTTTTCCCGTAATCTCAAAAGTTCACAGAATCCTTCATTGATGAGAGCATCAAATAACAATGCTGCAAGCCTAATGCAATTTCATTCAACAAATCCCCTCCTCTCAATATTATATAGCGATACTTTATCTATTAAACATATAAACTCATTATCATAAATCCCTTAGAGATCAAGTCGGAAATATAAAATAGATTACATTAAACTGCATTATCATGGCGACTGCTTTCACCACTAGACTTCATATTGATTAGAATGAATTTGCATATCAACTAATTATTAACTGATTATACAAATTCATGCATCGGTAATACCTAGCAAGTAAATGACAACATCGAATTAATATTTTGGTTCATGATGCATAATATTTTATAATCTGAATTCATTGGAATTCAGGGACAAAATCATTAAAAATTGTATGGTTTTGATTTGGCCGAGTAAAGCACTTTTCTAATATCTGGTAAGTGTTATTTTGTTTAAAAAATATGGTATCGGCATTTTGTACTGTGTTAGCATGTGATAAATCTTAAAATGTAAAGAGTAGGTTGTGCTGACATGCAATTACAGTTCAGAAACATAAAAAAATAAATTTAGTATTACTTTTGCTATCAACAAGTGTATTTTTTGTAATAATCAGTGTTTTAACGATCCGGTAATTTAATGCCGAAACCATTTAACAGCGTTACGTGCAAGCCTCCCTTCTTCGGACCCCTTTAAAATCAGAAAACACCATGTCCATTGTCGTCTTGGTATATCCCTCGGTCGACTATCCATTCTTTATGCAATCTCCAATTTTTTTCACAGATTGTATTTACAGATTGTGAAGGTATATTATGACGCAATTTAGCTTCGTGTAAGTATCTAATTTTTCTAGTATATTCGTATTCGAGCCAGATTTTAAAGCCATATTTTGGACAACCTATTGGTATTGTTCTCACCTAAATTTCCCTTTTTGCACCACACTTTCACAAGCACGCGTCTCAATTCACGTCGACCACCATCTCAATTCACATACAAATTTTCAACCCCCAAAACCTTAAAAATAATGTTTAAGGTTCAAGCGAACAAACAAGCCGAAATTTTTACTGATATTTACCCCCACTTCTTTGATATTGTTCTAGCTAAAAACTAACTATACAAACCAAATTTCAGCTCGTTTTGTTCGAAGTGGCCGCTGGAAGGATCCAACTTTAACGGAGAAAAAAAAAATATATATACATCTGCCAGGCATCCCCAAAACGCCCATAACCGTGTTCTAGGATAAAATGGACTTCCAGCCCACTTCAATGATCCTTCGACACATTGCAAAAATCTATTATTAAAATACGCCAGCAATGCATGACAGAGGTGAAATTGAATTTCACATGATTCTAATAATAATCATTTTTTTTTAAATATAAAATTATTTATTTGATTATAGCCTGATTGGGGATAGCGTTCAGAGAAGAATAACCATTTGAGTTTTTCGAGAATACTGTGTTGAATATACCAAATATTTGATTCTGAGAGAGTTAAAGGTAATGAATTGAAAATGGAGAAGACACAATACGGAACTGTAAATTATTTTACCTGTATCCGCTGGATACAATGGATGTTAGATCGAAGCGGAGATTGAAATGTGCCAGTAGTATTATTGTACTCACAATGATTAAATCACTGAAACGTTATACAGAGGCGCTCGAGGGTTAGAACCAAATCGAGATGAAAAAAGAAATATCGAATTCCACTGAAACGTTTTCAATTTATTTTTACTTATACTTATAATTTTGGGTAACATAGAATTGTGGGGGATCTGTCAGGGTGATTCAAGGAGCCAAACGTCGTTTTACTTTTTCCCGGCGATATTTCGATCTATTATATATTACATATTTCATCACCTCTGCTAAGGGGCATTGAGGAAAGAGAATTGCTTCGTGTGGAGACAAGATGGCACGTCACGGATGGTAAAATCCAAAGTATTAAATATTCTCATCTAAATACCCGTCAAAGTTACATCTTTGGATTCCCATGATCTCTGGCTATTATATTCGGCTAAGATGACTTTATTTTCTCCAACCTCAATTCACTCCTCCAATAGCAGAATCCTACTTATTGATCTTTATATTTCCTCTTTCAAAGAACTTCTTTCACTCTCTAATTATTCCTTTACGCTATAGCTTAATTATTTTCAAGGTACCAAATAGCTATATCACCCAAATATTTATCGTTTTTTTATAATACAATGCGAGAACTTTTTCTCCTTCCTGTCAAAATCTATATTCAACAAATACAGAATATACAATGAATAATCTATAATATAATCAATTTATATTAAGAAAAAAAATTACTTATAACCCACATTCAATTTATTAATAACGCCTTTTTTTATTTAATCTTATTATATTTCATAATGACGTTTTGGACTTAGTTTTTAGTCATTTTCAAACATGTATTGTGTGTTAATATCATAATATTGATATTTAATAATGTTAACTTATAATTCCAGTGCTTTTTGAAGATTGATTTGTAAACACACGATACACGTTTGAAAATAGCAAAAGTAGAAGGTCCAAAAGTCTCAATAATGTAATATATAATCATATATCGGAATAAAAAAAAGTTTATAGTTTATATTATTTTAGATGGACCTCTTTGGAAATTCATGATGTGATTATAAAAATTAAATGGTGATTAAGGAATCATCTTTTTTATTTAGAAAAACTTCCCTTCCGCACGGCTTAAAATAAAAATAAAATAATAATGTACTGTAACTCAGTGAAATTATGAACAGCAATAAACGTTATAAATTCACCTTTATGCACGATCTGTAACCATGGAGGTATTCGAGAATACCTCGAGAGAAACTCCCATCCCCTTAGGGACTTCGTAAGGCCGGGACGCAGTCTTATAAATACACCCTCTGAGTTACTGATATCCATCCTACACTCCTTCCACCTCGAGTATAAAGAAGATAAAGTGAATAATGCAGCGGTCTTTATATTTCCTTTATGGTCAATAAAGGGCCTTTTCTCAAATTGGAATGGAACTGTTTCGAGTAACATGGGTCCTTTTTTTTCTTCAAATATGTTCCCCTAAGGTCTTCCGCAACCTCGGAGGCCCAGCTATCTTTGTCATTTAATGGGCAAACTTTATTTACCATTCCATCCTGCATTCATGAGAATTTGAGTACATATAACTAGTACAGCTACGATATTTCTCTTTGTTTTTATAAACAACGTAGAATGGCAGCTGATACTTATTTTAGCTTATATCAGTTGTAATAGTTTTTATGATATAGCCAGTTCTTATAATTTAATATAACATTATTTTTGTTTAAAATATTTTTAACTTTTTATTATTAACTTTCATGAAATTCACTAAAAAGAATTTTACTGCCCCAACCTTTTCAGCAAAATGGCAATTTAGGCTTATATTCAAACAGGATTATCTCAGTTAATATTTAACATAGGGTTCTGTACATGAGTTAATTTCATAGTTAGCTACTATGTTTGTTTGGAGGTATTTTTGACAAAAGCCTTTCTTTTGGAGGAAAGTGACAGTAATTCTGAATAAACCTGATTAATTGCTGTTTTTTTTATGATTAGCACTTTTCCGAAAGCGTTTTCGAAAATGTATATATATATATATATATATATATATATATATATATATATATATATATTATAGTAACATTCTAAAAATAATACTAGCTTAGATGAGGATAGAGGTCCTTCGAGAGGTCCTTATTTCAAAAATAGTCGGTTTTAACATTGATACAGGCTTCGTCAGATCCTGGCTAGTTATGTGCATGGTGGGCTGTACCATTCAAAACAAAAACCTAGTTATTTAGTAACTGATTATTAATCACATGTAACTAACGAATAACAATAATCGTAAATCTTGTTACCAAACGTGAAATCAATAGAATGTAACCATCAATAAATATTGCTAAAAGTGATTTATACATTTTATGTTTATATTAAATTACATATTTAATCTGCTTTATTGCAAGTATTGATGATTAATACAAGTTCGGTTTATTATTTTGTGAACGAACTTAAAAGTTAAAATGAACTTGAATAAATGGATAAAGTCGCCAGGGTTGTTCCTTTGAAGGTTCATATTCTTTAATGTTCACACCTATAAGGAAAATAACGGATCCGTAGAAGATGAAAGCAATTCTTCTACTTTTCCCATACGGTTAAAGAAAATGGGCAAAAAATAAAGTGGAAATGTAATTTTGGAAAGTGAGGTCTGGAGGCCGAGCTTCTCAGTATTCCGTATTCCATCCACTATCCGTGCCAAAGAGGAATCTCAATATCCCTCATATCTGCCTCCTTTTATTTCTCTCCCGGTCTTTCGCCTACCCATAAATCCAGATTAGTTTGACACCTCTCTAAATCTCCGGGAATTTAATGTTTTCGGAATAGATCCATCATTCGAAAAGTTACGTTCGAGGCCGTATCTATCGTACACATACACACCATGTACATTTCTACCATGAGTCTATGCTGCAGCATTTATTGGATATCCGAAAATCAAAAACACAACTTAAATTACTTGAATTGCGTGTTAAGTATTAAGGCGAGGTTAAGATCCTTTGTTAAATAGTGAATTGCCTCCACCAAAACCTCTAATCTGACATTATACTGCAGTGGATTGGATTAAGGCTACGGATTTCTATCAAAGAACCTGAATAAGTCCAGAAAAGTTGGTAAGCTTTTTTGGTATGTACTTGTTTCATAAATTCTACACAATACGGAGTGTATTAATTAAAAGAATTTTTTTAAGTCAATTCCAAAGTGTTGATAACCAATAGACTAGCTTAAATAGCAGTTTATTCTCGAAAGCTAATAATTAGCTAATACTTATTGTGAATAACACCCCTTTAGAATCGTTTATCGTTCACTTTTTTTTTTTTAATATTCCTTAATTTCATGAATACTGCTCTAATTACAAATATCACGACCAGAATTATTAAAGAATAAATATTTTTCGCATTGAAAAAACTAATGGCCATTCACTTCATTAATTAAAAAAAAATCTTTAAATATAAAGTTATTCACTACTTTGTTATTTAATCTGATACTTAATTATCATCAAAAGGCTGGCTAGTGGGAAATCGAATCTGTGGAACGGAAGTCTTAAAAAAAATAATTTTATGATTACTGAGCCAAAATGCAATTATAATATTTTGATTTCATTAAAGAACTAAATGATTATCAGTAAAAAAAGTAATATATGTATAACTATTTTTTTTAATATATATTTTTTTATATTAAAGAATACACTTTTAGATTAAAGAATAAAAGTTTCTAAATCCATTATTTAAGCTATTGTTAAAACTACTTTAGTCCACCTCCTAAGTCGCCAAAGTGATTTTGGAGCTGTTACTGAGAGCTCATTTCATTTCAAGCCCGGTCAGGTTTTTCAACCGATAATGGAACCCAATGCAGATTTCCACCAACGAAATATTTACCTTTAATCAAATTTCATGGCTGTTTGATATGACAGCTTGTTTTAATTCAATTAAATGAGATTGGATTTGAATGTGTAATGATATAAGCCTAAACAGGATAATGGCTTAGATACGAATATATTTATTCACGAGAATATGGATGGTTTCATTAGAAGAACCATTCAATAGAAACACGAAATTAATATGCAAAGCATAAATTCAAGGTTGAGCACTATTTTATGTTGAGCACCACAAGATGCTTCTTTTCTTTTCTTTTTTTAACCTGAAAATAAATACCTACAATGGGATTCGAAACGTCGGTAATACATAGATAATAATAATATAATACCCACGGTAATAATGAATACTTAATTATTAATTAATAATGAATACGGCCAATTATAATATAATACCATAAAATAGTATGTATGTTTCATTATTTCAGGCTTAAACCAGACTAAAAAATCCTAGATTGATTTAATACACGTTCATTTATTATACAGCATGATCAACCAAAAAAAAAAAAAAATATATATATACATATATGTATGTATGGCCACGGCTTCCGAACAGGTTAAGATGCTTATAAAAGTGCATGAGTTTACTAACCCAAAGATTGTGGGTTCGAATCCCGGTTCGAGGGCCCCCAAATATTAATTCAATTGATTCTTGACATTCTTTCAATTATAAAAGAATAAATAAATGGAAGTACAGCGAACTTGCCTCAAGATATTCCGCCTTTTCCAGATGGAAAACTTTAATAAATTATTCTGAGTTTATTATTATAATCTGGGACGACATTAATTTGATTTTAATGTGGCAAAGGTCAACAGCTTTGCCATTTATTTCCAGATGACCTTTTAGGTCATATTTTATTCTGCGGCGTTGCACCCGCTCAATGAATAGTGTTCCGACTACGCGGGGTTGAATAATTTTGATGAATAGCACGGACACGATAAGTTTGGATTTATCTGTGTCAAATAAACGCTCGTTATGAGGAGGCTATTAGGAGGACCTATTATGACTTGAATGGTTTTATATCCCAGCGGCAGGCAACTTCTGCATCAAGTTGCCCGGATCCCTTGTTCACTCCCGTGTTCTGGAATAATAACCGTTCCGAAGGAGTTTATAATTTATGAATGGCCCGAGATAGATTTGATACACGTCGTCGGCACTGCAAGAGATTTTGTTAGATTGATTTATTTAATGTATCTTTAAAATAATAAAAAAGATAAATAAGCCTGAGTAAACTTTTTTTTTTTTTTTAATTTAAACTTTTCCGAGTTTGAGTCAAAGAGCTTTTTAAGATACAGATATGAAAATCTTCTTGGGAGTTTTAATATTTGCATTAGGCCCAAATAAATGCTAAAAGATTGGAAGCTCTTGAAATCTTCCCCAGTCCGTTTTACTGAGGAGAAAAAAAAGAAAACGAATTCTGAGAAATTTCTTTCATTACGCGGCTTATCGGCGTATATTTTTCCTATTTACATGTCTTAACAAAAAATCCATTACATAAATTTCGGTTACAAACGAAGCAAAAATAACAATGAACATATTCTCTTTTTAAGACAGGATAATATTTCCTTTATTATAGAATTTCATCGTTTATTTGTCTACAACATCTTAAAAAATTGGTCTTTTCTTCATAAATTTTATTCTTTTCAATCTTTGGTGAAATTATTTGAAAAAATACAGAGTTTTTCTTAGGTGAATGCCATAAGAAATAGCAATAATAAATTGACAGCTCGTGCTTATAACATATTTCTGAAATGTTAATCTCAAAAGATTAAGATATTATCTCTCGTGACGGAAAAAAGGAAAATTAAAAATATTTTGTTTTCGAAAGAAATTCCTCAGCGGAAAAGCTATTAGCTTATCGAGACCACTTCTGTTGACACAGTATCCTAAGCAAACAGACAATAATGTTATTTTTGTTCCTTCCATGTTGGACGGGAAGGAGTCGTAAATTATGATAACATAAGTGAGATAATGAAACTCTAACAAACAGTATTTCCTTCGTAGATGTTCTCACTTGTTGAGCATCGGCCAGAATAATAAGAAAGGACTTCGAATTATATAGGTCTATTGAATAATACGTAATCAGAACAGTATTATATATAATTTGTAAAATTAGAATATACTATTTCTTGATCACAAATAATGTTTTTAAATTATAATATGTATATGATTAACTGCCTTGTTTGGGATGTCATAATATATTAAATTTAATTTGAATATTTTAGAACGTGTTTTAAGTGTTATAAGTATTATTAAAACATTATATTATTTTTTTAAGATTGATAAAATCGCTTATTAATCATGAACCCTATGGTTGAATGATTCAAACCGAATTTGGCGCATCGGTAAAGGTTCTTAAACTATGCGATTTTCTTTAACCGTGGTGTTTCTACGTGTTTTAGAACCAAAGTTATCCGGAAAAAACTCATTATGATAGATTTTTTTTTTATGTGTGCGTTCATTTATTGACCGCACCCCCAACAATAATTCTCCTTCATACTTTTCCACGGTCAATCAATACTCTCACTATTTTACATTTCCGCTATGATAATATGAGTGATTATGTGAACATTGATAGGAACATTTTTTTTTGTTTATTCCTTTTATTCTGCTATATAAAGTGACTGTTATATTTTATTATAATTTATATCATTATTTGAAATATATTGAAAAAAATATATATTTTTATATAATATGATATAACCATATTTTTATTTACCATACATCTAGACTGGTAAAATTGTCCCAGCTTTACGAACCTTTAATTTTAATTAAGTGTGTAAGGTAATAATAAAGTGTGTAAGGTATAACAGATTATGCAGATGACATCATAAATCCGTAGAAATGGCCGCTATTATATCCTTAGGGATTAGTTCTGAAAATAGACCTTCCCCGACTCGTCTAGAAGAGTATATTGAACAATGATGTAGCTATCAGATTAAAAAAACAAGGATGATTTTTGGTCCTGTCTTTTGGAGGGGATATTAAACCACGAATTCTCATAATACTTACACAACCGTGGAAATATAACTAAGCATATGAAAGATTTATAAACGTAATGACCTATTCCGATTCAGCTTATCCCATTTGAATGCAGATTTGCATCGGCTGTTATATTGGACTATAAACCTCAAAATAGCCTCGCGTAAGGGAGTCTGAATAGCTGCTCCGTCACTTTTCATATAATCGACAGGATTACCGAGACTGGATTTTCCCCCGTTAATTTCCCTTCAGTAGTTTTCATTTTAATTAGAAAAAGTTTTGAGAAAGCTCCCGAGCTACCCTCTTTATTCTTAATTCAATTCGCTTCCTTCATAAATCTTTTTTCAAATCGTTAAATAGCGAAATGGAGTTTTATGTACGTTTAAGGATTTTAAAGTAGTTATTCGCTTTAACATTAATAAAATGGTTTATGAACTCTATTCTATGATAGCTTCATCTGTATTAAAGTTGGCATCACAATATCTTTATTACCTCAAGGTGATGTATAGTTATGGCATCCTCCCTTTTACGATTTTTCCATGCCCCATATTAAACCATTTATTTATTCAAACAAATAAATGTATACATATATTGGTAACGCTCTGCAAATAATACTATATTTTACGAGGATAGAGGTCCTTCGAGGTGTCCTTATAACAAAAATATTCGGTTTTTAAAGGCTTGGCTAGATCCTGCCTTGTTATTAAATGGGAACGGACTATGTTAGCGAGTAGAGGGACCTCAGAATAATCGCTGAAATTGTTTATTTTAATAATCGATTCCTTCTTCCCGTATAAGAAAATAGATCAGAAAATTATTTAGGTAAACTTGATAGATTTGGGAGAGAGGAAGGATCCCCCCACGAAAAGCCACTGTTTTTAACAATCTCCATGTATCAGAAAATTTGAAGTTGGGCCTTTCTCGTTATTGTGAGACAAGTAAGTCGAAGGGGACTAGTGTAATGCAAACAGCAAGATCGATACTCGCCACGATCATGTAACTCCTGATTGACGTGGAAGGGGCAGATTAAATTACAACATTGTCTTTCCTCGTGGCCGGGAAATTACCTAGAACTTCCAAGGTAAGGAAATAACTAGGGCAGAGCTGATTGCGCCTGCCGGTTTGTTATACCCACATTGTCTTGGCCATGGCCATCTACGGTTTGCTGTATTTCTTTGTGAACTTCTGATATCAATTTCCTTACCCAGAAATCAATTAAAACTTTAAATAAAGGCCAATACATACATATTTTTCTTGATACACTTATTAACGGGAACTATAGCAAACTAATAATGTCTCTCATGAAGAAGAATACTAGGCATAGACTGAAAAGAACATTAACGTGGGATCTCCTTGCATGATCGAACACATTAAATAAAAACCTCTGGAACAGCGTGGTTGTTCTTGATGCCCAACATGTCATTTTTAGTTAATATTATTAACATACAATCTGCTGATTGTTATGAAGTATTCGGTGGAATTGAAGATAAAAAAGAAAATTAAGAATTATGTTATTCAAATAAGGTTTTAAGTTTATTTAATTTAAACATATCTTAACGGAGCGAAAATCTTTAAATGATAAAAAGCTAGGAGTAGGTAGCGCGTGGCCCTAATGAACCCAAATGTTCATTGGCGTCTAGAAATTGTCTTTATAGTCTATTATAATAATTTGTTTTCTTTAGGAATTGAAATAGAATGAGGAGTTTATCTTCATTATCTCTCGACATTTCTTTTAAGCATTTAAATTCTCGATTCAATCGTATTGATTCGAATCGCGGGCACTCTTGCAATATATGTTTGACTGTCTGAGCTGTATTATTCCATTTTTTGCACGCGAGAGAATCGATACCTCGGAGGAGGTACTCATGTGAGAACTGCCAGAGTTCTGTATAATCCTTTCTTGATTTACTTGTGCCTGTGGTCTATTGGTAATGAGGCCATGTTTCGCATCCGTATAAAAAAAAGGTACACTTCAAGCTACACTTTGATTGTAATTATAAAAATATTATCAACTGACTTAATCATCGAATGGTTTTATATTTTTAAATTTATAAAAACTTAACTTGAATAATGTTCCTTGTACGTAAAATCGGGGGCTGAACCCCTTAGGTCATATTGGGTAAGACAGTTATCTAGGACGAGGAACAGAAAAAGAGACAAATTGAAGCAGATTCTGAGACTCCTCCAAGTTGTCATGATAATTAATTGTTCTGACCGGGATTCTCCCTGTCGTCGGTGGAATCGCTCCAAAACGTGATCCTTGCTAATTCTGGAATTCATTAGATTCTGCTTCTTATTGTATCAAGCATTTAATTAACAGTTTCATTTATATCTTCATCTCCAGGTACCGTCAATGCTGTTTGCTAAGAGCTGTGAGACACCCTCTTAGGAGAGGATAAAGAAAACAATATGTTTTGCATTTGATTAATCTCTATATTCGTAGGAGACTGGAATTTTCAAAATGATAACACTTATTATACAACCCTACTTTCATCCTCTTACGTCATGAAGAATAAAAATATAAATCGAACTTTTTTTCATAGCATGTTGGTAACTAAGCTAGGATTCTAATAGTATAATGTGTTTACACTAATATAAGAGCTTGTCCGTTTAATTGGTTGAGTGTTTTCCAATCAATATCCCATTAGAATTATCATATTCTCTAATTAGAGGGTCATCAATCGAAAAATGAGGGTCTATAACTGATTCTGACGTCATGGAAACAACTAAACATCTATCTTTTGTCCGTGTATTTAAAACTTAAATGGGCACAGGCTTCGTGGTTTGCCCTATTATTCCTTCGGACTACCGAATACCCGAATTTGTGTACTGCGATTAAGAGACCGGCGTTTATTGCTACCTAATTGCTGTCGTTTTTCATCTATAAATATAAGGTACACGAATAGCCATTTAATGTGATACAAAAAAAAATCTATTTTCTCAATATTGCGTTTGCCAAATATCCTCCATTGAACTTTTCCTAAATGTTTACATTACAGTCTTAGCTCGAAGCTTTTGTATGACCTCTTGCAGCATATTGGCGAGTATTAATTCATTCTCGTCTCGGATGCATTGTTTGAGGGCTTAAATAGTTCTTTGTGGTCCTCAAGCACATTTGTACCCCATAAAAAAAAAAAAAAAATAGCAAGCTGTTGAATTGGGAGTGCGAGAAAGCTAAGGGAGATCTCCGTTTTGAAAAATTATTATTAATGCTTACGCGAACGTAGTGTTGAGAACTTTGTTTTGCATTGTAGGCCAAATAGCTGCTCGTGTACTTTATATTTCTACATGAAATGTTAATAAAGTGTTAAATCTTTAATAAATAATTTAATTTTGAAACCTGTTTCACCGGTCCCCGTTTAAGAGCTGATGTGGTTTGCTTGGATAAAATGAAGAAGATACTAACCCGCATAGCTGGAAGGTATTGCGGGTCAGATATAGTGAGTTAATGAAGATTACGAACTATAATTCATTGTAATATCTATGCCTTTTACTACGAATAATCATTTTATTCTTTACTAAATTTATTAATTATCTAAATTATAAAAAATATAGAAAATAAATAAACATAAGGGAAAATTAAAGGTATACATTGTGATCTAAAAATTAAAAGAAATGTAGTGTGGGATATCTGAGTAGTTTTTTTCTGTTTTTTTTTCTACTTTTTCACATTAAACTATAAAATATTCCACATAAATCGCCAATAAAACATTGTCGGAGATAATCTTTGATTTTACTTAGAAAACTCTTCCGCTGCCGAATGTACGAGTGTAAAGAACCGAAAAAGTTGTTTCCATTTCCCTTATCCGTTTCTTCATCTCACTTTTCGTTGGGCTTGTTAGTAAAATATTCAGTAGCTCCTTTAATTCGGCGCAGATGTCATCCTTGAGGGGGAAAACATGAAAAAAAATCCTTTATCCGTAAACCGAACGAAAATCTTACCTTCTATTTTATCTTTTAAATAAGTTTTCATTTTCAATCTTTTTTATTTATCTCCCTTATTTCCTAATGAAAAATATTTCCTCTTTGCTTCTGCCGTAAATGCCATTCAGTTTAGCACAGTCATTATCATTGGTTCCAATTTCATTATTTATATTTTCAGTATTTCCGTGAAAACCATTCCAGTTTATTTATTTCCGGTTCCGAAGAATATTCTATATCTCTATATTCTTGTAAACAGTTCATTATAAATAAAGAGGTCTACCTTAAATTAATTCGTGAAATAATATATTTTTTCTCATAATCTTTGAGATGATGGAAGAAAATTTCCTAGTTTATTTAAAAAAAAAAAAAACTACAGGAATAAAATTAAAAAAATAAAATATGGCACTTGTTAACCTTTAATAGGTCGAATTATTTTTTCTCATGTTTTTGGCTTTATCGTATATCGTTTTAGTAGCATTTTCGGTTCCCGATTGGGAACATTGGTCGGTATCGATTAAACATTTTATTTTTATATATCTTTTTTAAAGTGATGAAATAAAGGAAGTATGTACTAAAGAGAAAAAAAGAAAAGAAAAAGGTTAATTAAAAAAATATATATTGCTGCACTAATCAAATAAGACATATTTCGAAAATTAGTCAATATTTCAAATTTGAAACGAATTGCTCAGTTTTTGCATTTGAAAATAAGTTTTGACTTTACATAAACACTTTTTTATGAGTTCCGAAGATTTGTTCCCATTTGGGAACATTGGCCGCTAAGAGGTTAAATGATATTATGCATTTATTTAACGTAGAAAAACATATTTATAATTAATGCATTTGAAAAATTATATATTATTTCACATCTATTGATGCTTTGGTATGTAAAAATAGTTTACGTTTAAGTATTTTGTACATAATGTTTAGAAAACTATGTTTCCAAAGAAAGATAGATTAAATTTTAATGTACTACAAAACATACTGTAATCAAATAGATACAGTACCACTTCTTTTGTCTTCTTGTGTAGTGGTTAAATTAAAACCTTGGCAGAAAATTTCAATTTTTTTTTTTTTTTTTTTTATGCTTTGTTTTTATTGTTTTCCTATTGGATATATTATCATGGTTCCTTTACCTTTACAGAAACGAGCTGTCCGAACTTCGGGAACGGACGAGACAAGAGAAGAACGCCGAGATGCGGACGAGTTGGTTGGAGAGCAGCGTCTCCGAGGCTAGGGGCCAGATCTCCGAACTCGGTGCGGCTCTGGAAGCCGTTACGTCACAACTCAGCAGCCTCAGGAATGAAGTAAAGTCCAACGCTGCGGCAATCGGTTCTCTTCAGCAGGTAAGAATCTTTATTTCTCTGAATAGGGGTGAAAAGTAATATCCTAGGATGTACACTTCGCATTGGATACCTGAGCTACCAACTTTCAAGTACTCGTGAATAACATTGGAAAATGTAAATGTGATTGAGGGCCATACATTTATAATCCAGTTTTCAAGAAATTTTGCAAATTTAACTGAGACGCCAGTCTAAAACAATAAGCATAATGTAGTTGAATTAAAGGTCTGATTATTTTTAATGGTAAATAAATTATTTTGTCATTGTATAAAAGCAGTTAAATCAATTACAATTAAATATTGAAAAAAAAAAAGCTTCATCGTCAATTTAGATTCAGCTTTGATAAATGGCGAAAATAAATAATTGAACACGCGCTGAAATTCATTGATAATTGATTTAATTGTTTTTCCCTTTCAATTTACGTCTGTGGAACAAAAATACAACTATAGATATAATTATGAATAAACAGTCAATTGATATCACTACAATGTAAAAAGGTCACCAAAGCCATATTTTTTTATATGGTCTCGGAGAATTATTGGTAATAGAATGGGAATCAAGTATAGTAGTGACTTTATTATAGTTAGTAATAGTATAGTATTATATATATATATATATATATATATATATAATTAGTATAGTTAGTGGTTTGGAATTTTTAATGAAAGGAAAATGTCTGGTTTGGATTAAATCTGCAACATTATTGTCAGTTATCTGGGATAGAGGGATTATTATGAAACAATATTTAACCATAAAGCAGTTATGGTTGAGTTGTATGTAAATAGTCCACAAAAAGTAATTTAGTAGAACTTCTGTGGTTGACCAGCTGCATTTTCATGTGTACCAAGATTGTCAGAAATTCTTTTAACATCAAATTCTTCAGCGGTGCATGAAAAACGTTATTTTAGAACTTAATTCTTCGATTTGTTTTCCTGATAAAATTAATTTATTTTTAACAATCTACGAAATATTGTTTATAAGTTTTCTTGATAGTTTTTTTTTTATCGAAAAATTATTTGCGTGTAGCCATTTCTGAAAATTGACTCTTAGTATAACACCGTTCTGGAGGGGAAAATATTGTCGGCGACTAACTTAGAAAACAATACTAAATAGTTCTCTGATATTTATTTAAAAAATATTAAGTGCCAAAATATTGAGTGATGCAAACAGTAAGTCTTCAAGTAGCGACGTGGGTAGATATATTATCAAGATGCGGAGGAGGGAGTGAGCTAATTAAATAGCTACACTAATAAATCCCAGATTTGAGAAAGTTTGAGCCTACTTTCTTCATTAACTGTTCATACGCCTTCTTCTGCATTCCTAATTATCGACTTCAAGGTGTAAAGTTCTCTATTACTAAACATAAAACATGTATATTTTCTGTAGTCTGTTCAAATATATTTTTATATAAATTTATATATGTTTATATTTTTTGTACCATTGTATTGTTTCTTAATGAGATCCCCAACCAGATCCACACAGTTTTTCGAAAATAGAGCTATGATATTGTTATTGAACTTTTAAAGAAAATGATTTCCTGTTGGCTGAAGATATTAAACCGGTGGTCTGCCAAACTACTTATATCGCAATGTAGAAAAAAAAAAAAGATGGAAGTAAGGTATTTTTCAGTTCACAAATTAAAAAATTATTATTATTGTTTACATTCATTTCGTGACGATGAAATTGATTTGTATTGTATTATTAGTTGTTTATCAACGATCTCGCTAAAAAGTAAATAGATTTTGAGCATTTAATATATGATAGTATAAAAGGATATTTTGTTATTCGTATTTAAAAGTGAATAACATGTGATATTATAAAAAACTTATTTTAATATGAATATATAGATAGTAATAACTTTTTGAAGTTTATTGGTTATCAATTTAATTATTAACAATACAACATAACCTAAATGTTAAAGCTTATAATGAGGTTGCACTACAATTATACTTATATCTGGTGGGATGGGAGAAGTATTCGTAATTAGCACTCTGGATTAGAAAGGAAGAATCAAGGTTACGCTCCATAAAGAAACGAAAGTTTGGAAGAACCAATGAGGTCTAATACCAACTTTTCTTGAATAATTATTTCTTTCTCAACTAAAATAAAGAAATTCTTATGCGATCCTGGTCTAAAAACTCCAAAATTACAATATGAACCATTTTTAAATTTATTTCATTATTAATTAAAAGTAACCTAAATATTCCTTTAATGAGGCCAGAAGTGTTGTCCAGAAAAACATGTTTTACCAAAAAAAAAAAAAAAAAAAATGTTATAATAAATCAATTGTCTTTTAGATATAAGTAATATTAGCTTCTTCCTCCCTCCCCCCTTTTTTCATTGGTAATGTCTTAGACTCAATTGTCCCCACAGCTACCTCAAAAAATTGAGACTCGTATTTGATGTCCAAAATTTCCTGAATAATTATTCCAGATCAAGAATCATGTATATTCAGCTTTGTGAGGAAAATTGAAGTGCTACCATATAATATATGAAGTAGAACCCCAAATTTGGAAAGAATTAAAAGCCAAGCTTATTTTTACTCCAACTTATAATCTTCATAATCGATTCCCTTGGCGTTGTCAAAGAGATGTTGAAGCCAATATTTTTCTTTTGGTTAATTTATTGATGCAAGCAGTAATAATTTATCTCTTGAAATATATATTTGTAAATGGAAATCTAAATTTCTATGCAGTCTTTATACCATTTATGATTTTCTACTATAATTCAGTTTTTGATAATCAGTGTTAAATATATATATATATATATATATATATATATATATATATATATATATATATATATATATATATATATATGATGGATGGTTCAGAGGCTTTTTCAGGACTTCCTCCAGTAGTAATCGATTCTTTAGGATGTTTTTAAACTAGAGTTTATGCTTGATATAATCCTGTCGTCCATTATTCTCGAAGAGGACAAGACGTGTTGTTGGAGGCAAGACAAAACAATTTAATATTTTAGGTGCTCATATAAATGTTCAGCTAAATGTATCATTCCAATAATATCCATTCTAAAATGCGGTATAAAATGAAATAGGACTTGCTTGGTAAAATTCTTAATTAGGGATTGTCCTTTTATACCTTCATGTGGACGTCAGCTGAAAATTCTTAGTGTTTATTTTTATTGAGCTGCTTCCCTGGTTTTTCATATCTGTTTTCTCCACGGTGTCAACTTTTCCTATATTTCGTCCTTATTTCGTCCGGGCCTTTTCTCTGGAAACTGATTTTTCTATATCTTAGTTCCTAATTAAGGTTTATAATCTCTGAACTTGCCTCGAAAATAAAAAAGAAACAGCTGGTTAAAGACCCAGTATAACTGAATTGTTTTATTTGTTTAGTCTTATGCTGTGAACAGACTTTCCTGAATAGAATATCGATCAGGTTAAAGTGCAGAGTGGCTAAACCTTTCGAATCGTGGAGGGGAGGCGAAGGGAAAGAATATGCAGATGGTTGAGAGGGAAACGCTCTCGAAAATCCTGTACTCGACTGATTGGAGCACTACTTGTAACAATACGACTTTACGGGTATTTTTGCATTGAGCCTCTTTTTTCCTGCTTTCCACTATGAAAAAAATAAACATTCGAAACCTCTCGACTCTAGCTGGCTAATACCCCTTTTACAGAGAACAATAAATAGCATTGAGGAAGTTTAGAGTACTCCATCTTGGATATCAATATTGGGCAAAACTTGGCTAACAGAGGGATTGCTTACAGACCTGGTCGGTATCTTTCGTTGGCTGAGTTTAAATATAAAAGTGAATTAAAATATGCTCCTTTCTCTAAAAATATCCGAGGCTGTAATCAGAATAATTTGCCGGGCCCAAAGTAAATGAGTACTCTTCAGATGTTGTTTGACTTTAATTTATATCTTTTCACAGGTTTGCTTTGCTGCGTTAATGAAAAGCCTATCTCGTCCTTTTTTATTCGTTTTACGAGAGTTTTGTCCTCTTTTTTTTTTATTTCTTTTTTCTTCTTTTATAAAGAATATTACGACCAGGGTATTGATACACGAAACATTTCATTACCGCGGTGGGCATTGTTTTGTGTTTGCATTGAGCGGTTTGCAGTTGTGGAAAAGTAACTGCTCCCAGCCGCCCGGTTTTAAATATTCAGCTGAAAGGAGCTGCGTCGTCAAACACAATAGGGAGAGCTATGAATCTTTCATAACTGTCTTGGAGCACTTTATTGCCGAAATGCCTCTGCTCCTAAAGAACGAGCTGGCGACTTGTTTCCCGAGCAAACTTCTGCTTCGCCATAATTACCTTTCTCCTAACAGCTATATTAAACTTTAAACTTTATAAATAATGTATTAGTTATTAATCGAAATCGAGAAATATTGATTTTCTGAATAAGCGCTGAGCTTTGTATCCCGTCCTCGGTGCCTTTGATGGAGAAGCATGTGTTTCCTTTGGCTGTATTATCCTCATATCGTGATTCTATTACCTCCGGGGTAATGGAATAGTCCTGTGACCTGGTAACCTCTTGGTAACGAGGGAAATTTATAAATAAAGCCTTCTTTGGAGGTTTCTCCGTTCTATAAACGTATATAGGAATAAATTTATAGCATTCATTTTTAAAAAAATACTTTCTATTGGATAAGCATAGGAATGCAATATTTTTTTTTAATTTTCCTGTTTATGAAAAAAAATCTATAAAGCATAATCAGGTAAACATTCTGAAAAATGAATCTTTTAGAATAATAGTTAGCATAGAAATTGCAGTCTATGGAGAGAGAGTCTAAATGTATTTGTTGCAATTAAAATATATTCGCAAGCAACAATTATATTCATTGTTATTATAATGTAATAAAAATAATAATAATTTTCAGCGAATCCTGATGTTCAATGCCGATGTCACAGTCGTGTTTAAGTACTTGTGATATTTATTTTTAGTTTTTAGTTTTAATTAGCACTTGTCATAGGAAAAAAAATGATAATCAGCAAATTTGAAATATTTCAATTTAAAATTCACACCTTTCATTAAATTAAAAGATCCATATAGATCGTAATGTCCATTCACACTAAAAGGAGTGGAAGGACAAGACAATTTTCTCGAAGGTAATTTACAAATTAAATTCATTTGGGCGATCAAATTATGAGGAGAATACACAAATAGCTGAGAGCGCTGCTCGTCTTACCAATCTCTCAAGTATGGCTGAGTCTCATTGCTCACTAATTAATACTTAGGCCACTAGTCAAATGCCATTTACGAAAAAAATCAGGTATGGTAATGTGAAAAATACTTTGTTTGATTTGAAGACGCAGTTTTCTTTAGACTTTTTACTTGTTTAAAGTCTCCTTGATCACAAAAACGAAACAACTTAATGAAGTTTTGAAAAAAAACAACACAATTAATACGGATGATTTGAATATAGTGCTTGCATATGAACATTAATTATTGTGCTTGGAGTGCTATTATATTTCATTTCATTTTAATTAGATATCTTTTTTTTAAAATAATTTATTTGATACAAAATAATAAAAGAAATAATACCATGCAATCTTCCTAAGTTTTAAAAACACGAACTTACCCATCCTTATCATCATGAAGCGAGGTAGATTGATGTATAGATAACTTTTACATTGAATTTTTATAAACTTTTGTTGTTGCACAAATTTAAAAAAAAAAACAAGAATACATATTGGGCCAATCTACTTAGACGAACTCATTTCAACTCTCACAATTTCCAGAACTTCTCAAGATGGTAGGGCCCCAGATATTTTCCAGAACCCCGAAAACGGGATGGAGGAACTTTCGGAAAGAACCCTCTGTTGTTTACAGAATGTATACGAGTATGAATAAAGGTTTTAGCATGAGCAGGCTGCGGCAACATGTTTCTATTGTTGAAGTTTGAAACCTGAGTGTACGACAATAGGGAGGTCCAACTTCTCTCTTGTTGATATATTAAGTAGACTTTCGTTGTTGATAAATCCGTCGCGGAAAGTCAGCTTCTTAATTAGCAACACAGCCTTTCCCAACCTGACGCTAAGACTTGGTTCGTCTGAATACCTATTGGGAAATCACCACAAAGTGTTGCTATTTCCAGATATAGCTTATATAGCCATTATATATTTTTTTCTTCTGGAAAAATCGATCAGGAAATATTTTACATGCCGAAATAATGGATTAGCAAGATAATGCATTCATTACCTAACATTGCGCTTACAAAAAAGCGAACAAAAAATAGGCATTCATAAAATTTCTCCGCATTAAGGATAGATGCATTAAAATTAGAAACTGAAAAGGAATTAAATGATAGATCAGACTAATTATTTTTCATGTCGAGATTTACGGTTTTATTTCCACTAATTAATCAATTTGTTTGCATGAAAAATATTACAGCACTAAAATATTTCATACCAGTTTAAGTCAGTTTGAGCACAGTTGGTCAAATCAATATCAATATATATATATATATAAATTAACTCTTTAATTAATGACGCATTTCTCTAATTCTCAATTTTTTAAGAATATCTGTACTAGCAAAAATTTTAAAACATAAATTATTTATGATAATTTTAAGCGGAACAAATGAAAAATAAGGTAGCCATTCACAGTTGAATAGAGAAGTTACACTTACAGTCCAAGACGAGGGTAGATTGGGGTAGATTTTTACTACCTCGGAAGCGACCTCATTTCGAAGATTACAGAGTCTCTCCAAATTATGCCATAGTCCAATGTATAATTTTTTAAAAGGAACAACCCCCTACCCTCTCACGGCTAACCGGATTGAAGGCTGGAACAGATGAGTATTTAATCATTTTAGCTCCATTTTGGCCCAATCCAAGTTGGCTTTGAAAAAAAGGAGTTATTCAATTAGGGGTCGATTCAGGAGAGTGCTAACCCCCTGAAAATGGAACTAATGTTTAACACCGCGATGAAGGTGGACTCTATTCGATTGGAGGTTACTTAATTTAAGTTAATTTTCTTCGGAGTAATCATTTCGCTAGATTTTTCTGTTGTTCTTATATCGTCATATTGTCCATTCCCAAAGTAAGCCAAAATAAATTTCTTTTAAAAAGAGTACTCATATTACAGAACTTCAAAGTTACGAACTAAGAGTATGCTAGATTTAAGTGTAGATACACAATTAAATAATTTTTCTCATTCGATAACACAGTTATCGATCAATGCAAGATCCACTATCTTGCATAAAACTGTTAATGCAAATCAGACACAGCAATTTTCGTAAAAAGTTCGCGTTATTTTTTTTTTTTCATTTCACAGTATTATACGTTGAAAATTTGCTTTTCGTTCAATTTTATTTCAATAAAAATATTAGTTATATCATTACTGGAAACTTATTATACATGCATCAGACAGTCGACTATTATAATTTTTTTTTTAATTTTGTATACATTTATATTTATATATAATTTATGTATATTTATATAAAAAGATATAAATAAATATACATATATTTATATCTTTTTTTTCTTTTATGAACTGAATTATAGTGAAGCAAAACGAAATTAGACGTCGTCGCCTCTCCGAAGTTTTTCTTTTCTTTTAGTTAGTTACATTTTTCGAAGTTTGAAGAATATATAATGAAGATATACTTTTTCTTTCCTTAGCTAAAGAATATTTTATCAATTCATCCTACCAAGAATTTACGGTTATTTAAAAAAAAAAAAACTATTTTCAACCAAGATATTTAGCTTATATTGAGGGCTACTTTGCAAATAAATTATATAGCATGTGTGTGTGTATGTAAAGAGTTGACATATTCTTTTTTTTCTTTTAGTTTTAATTTCTTCTTATCAATACTATTTATCAAACAAACCGCTGATGAAACATTATTTTGTTTTTAGAGAAAATATGTAATAACGCTGAATAGATTTAACTAAGTGGACCACGAAAATAAAGCATAGTTTAACAATATAAAATCTTATATCTCTGTTAAAATTTTCTGTTTCTGGGAATAACGTGTCAAAATGGTCCTGAGAATATTTTTTTAAATTAAGCTCAATTATTTAATTATGTGCGAATAAAAAATAAAATAAATTTATAAGCGCCGTAATTTGGGCCTATTTGGACTCTAGCCTAAGAAAGTAGTGAAGACGTGGCACAGTTCCTCAGGACTTAACCTAAGTGCTGCTACCTGTTGGATGGTTGGTAAATTATATATATTTTTAAGAATAGGAACCTAGGCGTAGTTAAAAACCCATTTTCGTTCTGGTAAATAATCCTCTCCTGGGCTTAAGTACTATAGCATACAGATGCATAGTACAAAATTGCGTTATGTATATTCGTTTATATTTATATTTTTGATATATTTATGAGAATTTGTTTTTATTAAAAATAGACCAATAGGGTTATGAATTGAATGAATATTTGGAAAAGTATATCAATATTATCATGAATAGTTGGCATTAATTCATCCGCAACTTAAAATTTTTCATTTACTGCTGGCTTTTCAGAGCTTTTTCCTCTTATTTAATTTATGCCGAGGTCATATTTTTCACTCGTTAATACTCCTGGCTACAGAATAAAACTGCTGGTTTTACAAGGACGAGATAGGGCGAGCTGCAGGTAAGGCCGTAGTAGCATAAGGGAGCTAACCCCTGTCTCCCCTAAGCCCTCATAATATCCCCACTGGATTTGTATGCACATACGTAACCCGCGCTTGGGTCTCCTCTCTCGGCCTCTTGTTGTAGGCTGTATTTAACCGAGAGAGCAAATACTTAAAATGCATTATTTCAATGGTACAGTGGCTTAGAGGGTGGTCTAGGTTTAATATCTTTGGCTACATTGGAGAATAATTAAAACAGTAATCTGCGCTGTAAATATTTACTTTGTATTTCACCTGTTTATTTATACCCTCAACATGGAAATAAATTGAAGCAAACTTTGGAACTACAAACGGAATTGAGACTTGTGGCTTCATGAAACTATTGAATTCTTTGTGGAACCCCCATACGCTTTATATAAAAAAAAAAAAAAATTTCCAATACAATTTTTTTAAAAATATATATATGTTGGAAGTTATGCATATAATTATATTATTAGGTATATTAAGAATTAACATATACCTTTTGTATCAATTCTCATTTTTTGCTTCTTACATCACGATGTTGATATCAAATATACGAAGATTTTAGAAAATATAAAAATACTAAAAATAGAATATTAAAAATATCTGATGTAGACACCCCATGAATTTCTTGTATGCCTATTAAACTATAAATCGGTTGCTCAAAAAGTGACCCTGAATTTGGTTACTGGTTTCCAAAGATAGCTGTATATCAAAACTACACTCGCGACGTCCATCTATTGACACATACAGACATATACATAAGCTCTTGTTTCTGTAGGTCTAATTCCGTTATTACATGTAGTTTTCTTTCAGTTTGTAACAAGCTCCTAAGAGATTTCTTCGTGTTCCTTGGTAATATTAGAACTGTCTATGTCTCTTGATAAAGCATTGGAAATCGACTGTTTCAACATTTTTAGCGGAAGAACCCGCTTAACTTACATCTTATTCTCCTGCTACATACTTGTTCAGCTCAAAAATGTGGAGGAAATAAAAGTATTTTACAGTCAATTTTACCACTTAAAACAAGTTTAAATTTTGCATCATATTTTAATATAATTTTTTATGGAAATCAATAATGACCTTCAGGCAAAGTACAACTTCCGGTAATCATGCAGTGATCAAAAAGAGAAGTTCACAACTAGATTTTACAGTAATCCTAAATACAAAATTTTAAATTTCTACGCCTAATCGTTTTTTAGTTATGAGAGATACTTACGAACGAACGTACGTACAGACGTCACGACGAAACTTGTCAAAATGGATTGAGGGATGGACAAAATGGATATTTTCGTTAAAATCTGAAAACCGAAAATTTTCGCGATTTCGATATTTCCTTTACTGCGTAAAAGGAAGTAAAAAGCAATATACATACATTGCTAATTTCAAAAGAGATACGAAAAATATTAATTAAAATTATGCAGATATCATAAAAAAAAAATATATATGATATGAAAAAACATAAAATCAACATTATTCCTATAAATTGAAGGAATGAAAGGAAGGAGTTAAAATGAGTAGATCATAAAGATAACAGTCCAAGAAATTATGTGATGGTGAAAAGAACTATGTAATATATATATATATATATATATATATATATATATATATATATATATATATATATATATATATATATTTATTTTATTTATTTTAAAAGCAGAAAAAATGTGCATAAAAATGAAATAATAAGAATGCTACTGATATGGACTAAAAATAAGACATAAACTTATTATTACTTGCTACTGTTTTAAAATAATTAACTTGTATATTATATGCTAGTTGTAAATATTAATAGATATTTTTTAAGTGTGAAAATTAACAACTTTTTTAGGAATGATTCGGACGTTCCATTACTGAATTATAAACTGATAATTATCGTTATAGTTATAATTATTATAATAAATTTCCACTTGTACTTATATGACGTCACCTTTACTTCTTATTTTTGTGATCACTAAGCATTGCATATTGAGTGCAGACAATACGCGGACATTAAGAAACTGGGCGTGACTTAAATAATAGAGTAGTATTGTGAAAAGAGTTCGGTTCAGATTCCTCGAATGCGGCTGGTCCACCTGTAACTCTTGTAAGATTTAAACCGCATTCGAGAGTTTCAGATGTCTTTGCTCGAAGTTTTCGGCTGAACCGTTTTGGTCCACTTATCGCCACAACTTATCCTTCCCTAATCCACTTAAGGAATTGATCATTCAAAATTAAATTGTTAAAATGATCATCTTGGGCTAGTTTTATTCATCAAAACACAAACTTTTATAATTAAGCTGTTTTCAGAAGATTCCAAATATAAGCCATATATACTATATTATGAGACAGAAGTAAGAAGTAAAAACTAATTATTAAGCTTTCGAAAATTCACCGAACTGAAGAAAAATGTTTGCTGCAATAGCATTCTTTATAGTTTTTAAAAAAACTTGATAGTCATGCATCCAGAAAACAGATTGCATGCTGATTGATATCAAATTAAAACCTTTTGGAAAGCTGCATATTACGAAGTCCTACACACATGCCATATGTGCCGAAGTCCTTAGAGACATGTATATGTATTTTTTAATTTGCTATTTAAAAAACTTCTTTTTTATGAACATAATTCATTACTATTTAATCTGTTTATGGGAGTTTCATCAGTCTCCCTGAAGAAATCCTCTGCAACATGTGGGTATGAAATTCAGAATAACTGATACGGGAGATTATTACATTTATTTGTTCTAATGACTCCTAGAATAATAAAAGAACTAAATATTTCATTAGCCTTTAATATCCTAATTTCTAGATTTGTTAAGAGAGACAATTAAAAGAACAATTTTGAAAGATTTGTTGTTACTGCGATGAGATTTTCCCAGGCCAAAATCCCAAACCGACCATTAGTTAGGTAGAAAAGAGATAAGACGAGAGAGAGAGAGAGAGTATCTAGCTAGAGGTAATGGGAAATGGAATTACCAGGCGGGAGTGTAGAAGAACAGAAGCTACTTAATGAAGGAACTAGCCAGGAGAGACAGTGGGCCAGGGACGGGGGTAGGGAGGAGGGTTAGTGGAGGTGGTGTGGAGCTACTTCCTAGAAGGATCCTTCTTAAAACATGTATACAAACCGCGAATCCCCTTAAATATTCCTTTAGCTCTAGGCTCTCACTAATGAGTCTAGCCTCGGGGCCCTCCTTCTCTTCACTAAGGAAACATTAACTCTGCTTCTCAGCATCGTATTCCCCTCTACACTTCTCCTTTCAGTCTCTTTGCTTCAGTTTCTGAGTCATTTCCATATTAAATCTTTCTAATGTTTAATATCGTGGTTGTAAATTGAAACGCTGCTGAATAAATTGTTGGTTATTAATTTATTGTATATGCTTAAAATAGTTGTTTTTCGTTGTTGTTTTTTGCATAGCATTTATAATACTATCATTGATTTTCGTTTTCAAACAATTTTGTTTTTTTAAATTACGAATTAAAATTTATATAAACTAAGGCAGATCCTTAATTCAACTCAAATGGCTTTAATTAAATCAAATATTTTCTTTGACGTTTAAGTAATTAAATTGATTAATTTTAGTTCAAATCATTTTATTATTTATATTGGTTTTTTCCAACCTGGAGGACCAATTATTTCGGTTTGGGAAATCTTTGTTTGACCGAATTACTTTTAAACTTTATATATGCACTCTGTAGAATTCGGAAGTGCGTAGCGGGAGCATCTTAATGTCAAATTTCATTTACTTACACTTTTTGAAAATGTTTAAAAAAAAAAAAAAAAAAAGCAGCCGAGTCTTGTTGTTGTAATTTCATTTTAGATTCGATAGACTATGAAAAGAAATATCGTGGAAAACTTTTTATCGGTATCGAGCTTTCGTGAGCGTCATAAATTCCATGCTGCTTTTATAGAATAATGTTTGTAAAAGAAGTAACATCTGGTGAACTTCGAGAAAGTGATCGCAAAAACTTTTCTGATCGTGATATGTTGCCCAATTGTTTTGGAACTTTCAGGACTGAGGAGGGGGAGGACGAACTAACGAGGCGAGGGAAATCCATTGAGGAAAAGGGATGTTTCAGAAGTAGCGTGATGAGATGGTAGTTGGCCGAGAGGTGTTACATGGATCCGAACTGCTAACTGCCCTCCAAAGTTTGGACCTCCGGAGAACAACTGTTACTATGGTCGTTATCTCGGGTGGGTATCCTTCGCTAACGAGCCTGTCGAAGGGCGTGTGACATCATCGTTCGAGGGCGATTCCTTCCCTGTCCTGTTCCTGACGTGGCCCTCACTGGAATGAAATCTTGGAGCCACCAACAAAATAATTCTTGGAAGTGCTTTCCTCTACCGAAAAGCATTTCATATATTATATATTTTTATTTGTGTACTGCCAGTCCGATAAATCACTCTTAAAATTCTTTTCAATTTTTACACAATGTAAGCTTATACTTTATTTAGCAGCTCGATACCAATTTAACAGAAAAGGCATTGCTAGGATGTAACAGGAATATTTCGAAAAGTCTTAAGTCTCTGAAATTCCAGGAAATATCTAGTTGGAGGCAATATTTCAGGCATCATCAGGGTCACATAAATAGAAATCAAATAAAGCACAACTCACATCAACAGTCCAAAAAGACACATCAGCCCATCAAACAGCAGATCACTCCAAGACAAATCAACACATAGGATAGTTTTGGATTTTCCAATTTAAATTTTTTAGATTTTTCCATTATCAAAAAAATGCGACCGTAACCCCAACACAAGAAAACTTCTCGCTCCTCAACTTAAATATGATTTTTAGAAATATGATTACTTTTTTTTCTGTTTTTCTAGAATAATTTTATGAACTTGATTGCGGGCAGAAAGTCTACTCCATAGCAATCATGCAAATCATAGTGTTTGTTCAGTTGATGAGGCTTGTTTAAACAGTGAGAAGTTTTCTTGCGTCGTTATACTAATTTATCAGAAAATTTACTTCCTCGTTTTATTCCTTTATGGGTATAAAGTTGAGATACTTCTTTTCTTATTATTTTTTTTTTTTATTTTACTAAACGAAAAATTTCTGAAGGCAACCTCGAAATAAGAAATTTAATTTCAGGATTTTTTTTTGGAACCTTTGATGCAAGTAGATTATGTTTATGATTCTTATTAATAAATCTATTAAATTAGTAAAAAAAATCGATTTGATTTTTTAGTCCTTACTAAATACTTTAAAATTATTTCCGCTTTCGTTTGTCATAAAATTTAGTTGGCTAATAATCGATAAATTTATTCTACCTTAATCAGTAGATTTATTCGGGTAATCCGGATGACAAACCGGCGCTACTAAGCATGACGTTGATGGAGTGTTGTGGATTTGGGTTGGATGTAGCCGAGCCAATATCTTATGATTCCCAGACCACTTAATTTAGCCGTCTTCAGCCGCACCATCTTCTGACTACTGATGAACGCAATACATCACCCTCCTTCATGTCTCGATGAACTCATGAAGTCTTGAGTGACTAATATAAATTATATTAATAGAAAAAAAAATTATTATTAATACTTCTCGTAGGTAAATCTTGTAGAATTAAATTCTACACACTTTATATATATATATATATATATATATATATATATATATATATATATATATATATATATAAAGTAGGTATCTAGTTATTTTAGAAAAAAAAATGTAAGTACCGGGATTTTATCGAAACTGGAAAAGGTTTTGAATGATTTTCAACGAATTTGAATATTAGTTTTAAAACCTGAGGCTGAGGCATATGGTATACATATTTAATTTGTAATTTAAATGAAGAATATAAATTTTATGCAGTAGGTAAATGCCGTAGGCTGTTTTAGAAATGAATATTTCAATAAATGTATGTTGAATGATTAACAAGCTTAAAATTTATTAAATGGTTAGGAATGGCAGACATTATACTTCTTTTTAATGAAATAAACTAAATACAGGCAATATAGTTAGATTTAAATAAAGATGTTAAGATATGATTGGAAACATTCCTTGATTGAAAATCATTTTTCAGATCTACAATTTATACTATGGGCAAAAAGAAATTTCTGTATTACAGTAAAAAGAAATTACAGTTGTCTTACAGAAATTATTATTGAAGTATGTAATATTATGTATTTTAAATTATTCTACTTCCTACTACATTGTAACAAGTTGCCAATTTTTATAAATGAAACAATTACTATGACGCAATTGACTAACTGGACGGATTTTAATTTTTATTGAAATAATTTTTTTTGTTAATATGTGAATGTTCAATATTAAATTGAATACTTAATCTACGAAATTATCAAAAAATTTTGTATTATTAATTTTTTTTACAGATTTTAATGAAATTACCAAATATTTTTGTATAATTAATTTTTAATATTTTTTTTTCAGATTTTAATGTGCAAATTGTTAATCATTGTTGGATAATGACCAAAACAGGTGTAGAAATTCATAACAATAAAGATTTGTTAATACCACAGATTTTATAAAGATTTGTTAATACCATAGTCGTATTCTCCCGAAAACAATAGACTTTTGCACTGTATCACAAGGAAGATGGGGATGTATTTTAAATCCATTCATAACCCATAGAACAGGATTTTGTGGTTTTCGGTATATATATGTATATATATTCCCCAATATTTATGTTTAGTTGTTTTCTAGAAGACTAATGCAATTAATTAGTCAATTTTAGTCATATTTCGGCCATTTTTACGACACTAACCGGTTTTTAGATTTTTTCCCCCCTACTTTTTAGTCGTATTTCCCTCTCAAAAATAGACTATTGCAGTGGGTCGAAGGTCCACGGTGAGCAGTGGGACTGCGTTTTTTATCCGTTTCATAACCCCTATAGCACGATTATGGAAGTTTTTTGAAATATCTGATGTATACATATATTTTTTCCCGGTACATTTGAGTACCTCCAGCGGTCCCCTTTGGGTCCAATGAGCTGAAATTCGGTATGAAAGGTTTTCTGTATGTAAGGCCAGCGGAGAGACAGAACAATATAATAAAAGTATGGGTAAATTTCGTTATGTTAGGGAACTGTCTTTTGTAGTTCTCAACGTTTTTCTCACTCTCCCGGTCTTTTAATATGTTAGTGAAAATACGACTTTAGTGACGGAGTTTTGCTGCTCACGGATTTTTTTTCTTCAATTCCCCGCGGTTTTTCGCTTTTTTCAAAGTTTAGCGCACCTTTACATTCCCACCACATTGAGTTAGAGGATTGAAAATTGAGTTAGTGTCATAGAAGTGCCTTTTGGGGGTCTCAACTTTTTTCTCCCACCCCCACCATTTTGATATTTTAAATTTTGTTACTATTAAAGTTAATTTAAAATACATCCTTTGCTCACGCTGTTTTATTTAATAACTAGAGACCATAGGTCACTGTCAAAATAATTTATTTTTATCCATAAAGATTTTGATCTAATTTCCGTTATGATTACGTTCTCATTACTTTAGTTGGTTATTAAAACACATGTTTTGTAAGCCAATATTCCTTATTAATTAGCTTCCTTATGATTCATAATTTCTTATTATGTATATACCATAATTATTTTCATTTTTAATTATTAAACTGTTCTCTTAAGAAGTGTACCGGATATTCCTTCAGAGTGCATTAATGCATATGCATTAATGAATTATTTATTTCAAGAATATAATGGCGGTTTTCGGTGAAAATCGGTGCTATGATTAGCCTGAATAATAACGAAGAGCGACCATCAGCAGCGATCAAACCCATCATTACCTCGGCGCAAACAGCGGTGCATTATGACTGAGCAATTACACTGTCGATTGCATTGCTACAATATGAGCTAAATTGCCTGGTCATGCCAAATACATAACCAATAACCGCCAGCATTTCCTTGTTACCAACATGCCTTATTAAGATATAATAATGTATTATTTAAATATACTGTGAGAAAAAATTATTGTTAAAAGAACAAATAATTTTTAGAATAAGTATAAAAGTAGGCGATATCTGCCAGGTTCATTTTGGAGATTATTCTGTACTGAGGATCCCATTACCACATGCTTTCAACGGCAGGACAAAGATGCGTGACCGCTGTCAATGGGAGATCACATGTCATAGCAGAAGATTGTTCACAAAGGAGAACCATCTTCACTCCATGAGAAGAGGCTACAGACTTATGTTGGGGAGCCTCACTACCCTCGCGGAAAAAATCACCAAGACCCGCCTAATTTAGAAAACACTTTACCGTTCCTCTCACGTAGGCGAAATAATCTTGGATAGTATGTCTTCTCTATTCCAACCGCCTTGCGAGTATATCATTCTTCTTACAGTCTCTAAGTCGTCTTATTGTTTGACAATTTCTTTATATATTATGTTTCGTTTTTCTATTTTTATTACAATCTACATAATTTATATATATATATATATATATATATATATATATATATATATATATATATATATATATTACTATTATAATACTATATATTATATTACTATATAAAAATACTACATAATTTTTATACATTTCACATATATATATATATATATATATATATATATATATATATATATATATATATATATATATATATATATATATATATACACATATATATATATATGAAGTTAGGTACATATGAATTTAAAATTAAAAACTTAGTATTTTTATAATATTTTATAAATACATCTTAAAGAAATGGATCTTAAATTCTTATTTGTATAGATTAACGTAAACCTCTAATTTAGATTTGAATTCTACTTATAATATATAGTTTTAACTCAATATTATTTACTTCAATATTAGTAACTTAAATGAACGATAAGCAATCCAACGTTCTTTTTTTCAATATGCAGCAATGTTTCTAATTGCTAAAATCATAAATTGTATGCCCAGCTTCATTGTCATTATGAATTAATATTAATGATATTTTTATTTTAAATCTTTGTTGTATACTAGTATCTGCATCTGTAAATGTATGACCTTCACTGCTCTGACTTATTCTATTCGTATGGAGATTTCTCCTAATACAAATAAATATGTTATTATTATAAATGCATCTTAAATTACGTGATTAATATTAGGAATTTCTGTTAATATTATGTAATATGAATACGTTTTGTGCACGAAATAAAAGCACCCGATAATTTTGGTTTCGGATATGTCGGATTCTGTTGAGCGGGGTTTTACTGTAATAATTACAGTTTTGTAGATTATGAAAAATTATTGTTTAAAAATTAAATTATGCATACGTCTATAAGATTAATACAATCCAAGCAACATAATATTTTTAGTTTTGAGATTAATAAAATATCACTTCCTCCTTTTTATGATGAAAGACACATACTAGAAGATGGGATAAATATTTTGACCCATGGTCATTATATATTGAATGAGGTGAAAAAATAGAAAGAGTATTTTTAATATAACGAGAAAAAAGAAACTAAAACCAAATTTAAAACGCTTTTTTTTTCTTTTTTTTTTTTGGTCTCTGGCGTTTTGTGAAAAAGTCTAGACTCTAAGTAAAATTGGAAATTTGAAATAGGTGTGAATGAAGGTCTCTGGCGTGTCTGTAGACGCTTGTAAACAAGAATGTTGAAAATTAGATGTGTGAATGGCGGTCCCTGAGGTGGCTATATATCCAAAAGGCTTAGCGAACCCAAAATTGCCTCATACTTATAATTTTACAATTTATTGTCCTTTCCATAAAGTATGCGGTCAGATTTCTCATCCGTTATTGTGAATATGAAGAAGCATATTAATATTTTGTATCTACTTATTTATATTTGTTTCAGTTGTAAAATTATTTAATTTAAATGGTTTATAGTTTTTAAAAGTACTAATTTGTTTAAATGGTGGTCCGGAAGGTAGGAGGTACAAAATTAAACGACAGTTCTCTCCGAGCATTATTGTTATATGTTGTGGTTAAATAAACATTTAATTTTTTTTTTGGTTTAATATGAGACAGAATAGTTGTTTTGCTGCGTCCCAGGAATTATATTGTGCTTTCCAAATGAAAAAAAAATATCATAAAATACTGTGGAAATGTTATTTCAATCTACTTACAAACTATCCAATGTTTTATGAAATATTATGATTCTTTATTGATCTCGTATCTTCTGGAAGTTGAATCAATTAATGCATTGTCATTGAAACATGGCCCTGGCAAGGATATAGATATGAATGTACAAACCAGGATTTGACACGAGACAACACAAAGCCCGGTGTGGTACAAAGGGAATGCATTTAACATCTGTTCGATTTTCAGATAATTCACAACTCGTGTTACCATCTGAATCATGTCAATAATCTTTCCGTAGAACAGAATCCGACGATATCTTGATTTGGCATTACTAGGCATGGTTGTTGATAAAAATAAGAGAAACAATTGTATTATTATTCGTTGAAAGTCATTGTCGATAAATTATCTTCTGCACTAGTCTGAATTTTCATGTTTTGTTACGAATCAGGAAAAATTCACCAAGAGGTTATTTAAATAAAAAAGATAAAGCATGTCTGAATGAATGAAAATTAATTCGAAAAAAATGTTAAAATCCTTTACTTGTATTGGCGATATTCCCAATATCCTGTTCGCACTTTTATCTGGTTTGGCAGAGAGCCAGTGAGGGGCTTTTATTCCACTATATATATATATATATATATATATATATATATATATATATATATATATATATATATATATATAAATTGTAACAAATATATATATCATTTCATTACATCGATTGCTCGCTGTTCTATCTAGCGATATAATCGATACCTAGCCTATCGAAAAATTTATCTTCAGGCCTAGGGTGGCAGACCCTACCTAAGCCCCTTTATTGTTTTCTATAATGGGATGGACTTAGTCGATCACCTGATGGTGGGGATAAACCTGTTCACGGTAGGGTGCACAATGACTTAATTTTTTCTTTTATATAAATAAAAGTTTCAATTTTATACTGCCACCTTTAGCCTTTGAAGCGATTAGTGATGAATTTTTTTCAGGACAATTTTTTTTATCTTTTTACTTTTTCGAAATACTGTGAAAATTCTTGAATACTGGTAAAATTTGCTTTTAGCCTGCGAACTTGTCTTTAAATCATAAATATAATTTAAGCAACGTATTATTATTAGCAACACATTGTTAAAATTGTGTTAGGATAACATGTGAATGAACGATAAATTTAAGATAATGCTCATGGTCGATTTAACAAAATTTTATTGATATAATTCAATATTAAATTAAAACATTTGCAACAGTATAAAATTCTTGGATCCTTTGGACAGTATAAAAAAATGTCTGCTATGGCAAGATAGCCTGGAAAAGAATTAGTTCACTTTTTTTTATTCAATATAAATTTATCTTCATGTAAACCTTATTCTTATTTGTGTTTATTATTTGCAATCGACCAAGAAAAACAAAATTTAATACCACTCTCAAAATTTTAGGTTTTACATTTCAAGATTCATAGAATCCAAAAATCGAATAAAAAATAAATCCGACCTAGCTCCTTTATAATAATAAATTCGTGTTTTTAAATATAGCAACTTTTTCAGTTACAATCGACTTGTAATCTCTATTAAATACTCATTATCTCAAATTTTGCAAAGTTTTATTTTTTCAATGTTTTTAAGTGTTCCAGAAGACATGAAGTTTCATTTTTAATAATAATTTCTATGTTATTCTTTCCTTTATTAATTTTTTTTTTTTTTTTGAAGTTTTGATATATTTTATTATTCATGGTTATGACATTCATATTGTTGGCGTTACAGTTTTCATTCGAGGATACGAAAAAAAAAAATCATTTTTGCCAATCGCCATTTTTCTAACTTAGGCAGTTGAAGAAGTAAATGATCACTATATATATATTCGTTTGTAAAATCAATCTATTAAGCGTGTAATGGTTTCTTCTGGTATTATAACACGCTGAAACCGCTGATTCAAAACTTTTTCCCCAGCTTGAGGAGGGATACTTGACCGAAATCCTACATTTGTAGTCATAACGATCTTAGAAGTTTAATACAGGCCATTGTCTTGCTGTTGGAACACTTCGAGTTCTAAGGAAAACTACTATTAGTTCCGTAACTACGACCAAGAACCCAAACCTGTTAGTGGCCTTAGGTAAACGTGGCAACCTCGCTGTAATTATTCAGCGGCCATTAGTTTTGAAAACAATGCTGACAGAGCTGAAAATATCTATGAATCAATTAGATCAATGTTCAGTCTTCCTTGGAGCTCCTTTCATATAAATGGAAGAATAAAAAAATAAATTGAAATAAAAAAAAAGTTTTCGATATCTCGCCTGATTTGAACTTTTTATGTTGTTTTTTTTTTGAGTCTAAAAAATGAAGTTTACTTACCAAGGTAACTAACTATTTACTAAGGTAAAGAATTTATGTTAGTAAGATTTAAAAAATATTGCCAGTTATTTCTTGCAATGCAAATTTTAGTGTTCTCTTAGCCCAAATATTTAGTATATAATTGTATAGTTATATTTAAAAATTCATTGTATTATCGTTTCCTACTGTTTCTAAAGATTTTTCGTTTTACAAGCAGTTTTTCGTGAAATTTTAAGGGTAGATTGATGTTTCACCAAGTTTGATCTTCCTATCAGATATATTCTGTCAATTCCGATGTGGAAAAACTTATATATAATACGATACTATTTCAGTTAGTAATCATTTATCTTAAATTAGATAAAACTTTTTTTTTTTATTTTTTTTGTTTTTACAAAACCTATCTGAATTCGACAAAAATTCTTGTAGACATATCAGGAACAAAACAACAATATAAAAAATCCTAATATGTTTGTATAAGTATTTTTTAATGAGAAACATTATTATTTTTATATTAAATAGGCAATAAGAAAAAATATGATTGAAATGCGTAATAGATTTAAGCAGCAGGAATTTTCAGAGAGAGGGGGAAAAAGTCATTTTGCAGGGAAATAATAATAATGAATAAAAAAAAAAAATACCCAGGAACCAATCATAAAACTCAATAAAAGCATAGGTAAACTCATACAACTCTAGGGAAACTCATATACAGTTTCATGGGTCATATCCTATGGTAAGAGAAGATAAACCATCATTCATCCACGAAGACAAGCATAGCTTTAACAAATAATTAATTTAGAAGTTGTCTCAGTTTCAGGGCCTTACGGGGACAAACTTTTTTCCGCGTCAAACTTTTCTGCCATCTGTCACGCTCAGATTGGTGGAAATCTCATTTCTATGAGAGGAACAAACGGGTTAAATTTTTGTTTTCCATTTGGACAGCAGTGTCTTATGTTGATCCCTGCCTCCTTTTCTTACAGCTGCTTCTTATTAAACTCCCGCTTGGAGAAAAACAATGAAACTCCGAGATCATCAGATTCAAATTTAACCGGGCTGAGAAGCAGGGAGAGTTAAGGGATTGGCGAGGGTAGTTTGCTTATGTTCAGTTGTTTTCAGTTGAAGAGGATTTTCGCCATTAGGATTAGTACAACTTTAAGGATGTATTAGCTAAATCCAGGCCTATACCGTCATTACCTTGTGCACCAAGTTCTCTGATTAAGGGAAATCCCATGGAATGTTTAAAACATATAACACAAAATATTAAAATATTGCGTAATTTTATGTATCGTACACGTGAGCGCCGTATATATTGACAGTCTGGCATGTTATGAATGTTATTATTTATTTTTAAAAAAAATCTTTAAAATGTATTTTTTCTCATATTTTGGATAATATATATATATATATATATATATATATATATATATATATATATATATATATATATATATATATATATATATATATTTTTTTTTTTTTTTTTTTTTTTTTTTAATCCACGATGGTCTGGAAAACTTGTGTAATGTATTATAAAGACTAATGGTAAGGTTTTAATCCTAATAAAAAATTCTCAGTTTGTATTCATTGCATGGAAAAATTACTACAAATCTTTATGGAATGCCACTGCTTTGATACTCAAAATAGAGAAAGAAATATTTAATAAACTTCAATCAGTATGCACCAGAATTTATTTCGTCCCCAGAGCCAAGTTTTAAACTCAAAAAGAAAATATCAGATTGAGGCATTCCATATGGGCCGATTTCACCAAGTAAATTGAAAAACTAAAAAAATATCAGGAAAACTATAGATCCTAATGGTGGATGTTGATAGAAAGCTGTCCTATTCTGGAAAATTTGCTACTTTTAAAATATATTAATCACTTCTTAGGCATCTACAACTATTTATCTTAATCTTGTAAATCAAAAAATATTTAATATTGTATGCTATCGCATATTTGGAGTCTTGCAAACACTCGTTGATTTTATTGATATTTTATTGCTGCTTATTTTATATTTTCTGTATGATAAAAAATAAATAAATAAAATCATGTAAGTAATTTACAATTTTTGCAGAGCCGGTTTCATATTTTATACATTTTATTTTACTATATTACTGTTTGTTTGATTTAAATTGATCTATAATGTGTAAATTACAGATTTCTAATAAGTAAAATTGTAATGCTACATTAATTTACCTGTGTATATTGGAATTTATTCTATAAATATAAACGAATAAATAATTTACATGCTAGGACTTTGGGTTAAAGCAGGGTTCAGTTGTGGGAGGTATGTAAGGTTTTTTTTTGCTTTCGGCAATCGAATCTTCTGGTTCTCTAGCCTTTATTATTATTATTATTATTCGATATTAAAGGTAGAAACGTGAACGGTGGACCGAACATATTTGGGAGGATAATTTTATGATTGATACAATAATATCAGATTTACAGCTAGGTGTTCTACTTCTTTGATGGTATCAGCATGGAGGGTTTCACTCAGCCACATTATTGAGCGATAATAGTTTTAGCAAAATACGTTATTTTATAATATATATGATCTATTTAAATTAATTATTTTATAACAGAATTAATTCTAACCCTAATTTCCTGACGCTATATTAATTTTTGCTGCGGGCGCGCCCCCGTCACAGAGAGGTATATTTTAATAAAATAAAGGGGTAAGAGAAGCGGGGCGGTTGAGGCGGTGGATGCTTCGGATATTTGCAATTCAAATCGCATTATTTATACTTTATAAATCGGATGAAGGAGCCCTGCCATTTCCAGGCCACTCCACTCCCGTTTTATCCGTATGGCGGTTCTTCGGCAAGGAAAAAAAATTGACGCCTGTAATGAAAACGGAACCTCTTTGCAACGTTAGGAAACCGAAATTTAATACCATTCCCAGATGTTGAAAACTTTGAGAGAGCTTGTATGGATGTTGATGTTCCGGACTGGAATATCATAATTGGCAGTAATTTATCCGATGGCGAAATAATGGATTTGATTAATGAGGCTCATCAGGACGGCGGAGGAACGACTTAATTTCGACAATATTAGATTTCACTGTGAATGAAAAGCTCGCCTCAGGCACTCTTCGCTTCCGTCATTTTTAAGGCACACTCTTGTTGGCAGTTCTTTCTGTATAATTTTGAGATAATATCTTCAATATTATATTTACTATATCCGCTCTATAATTAATTGATATGATTAACGTAAATCGTATTAAATAGCGTTTCTCTCTTCAATAATGATTTCAATGCATACCTGTTTGTTTGTTTGCTTTGTTTGTCCTATTTTCCCGAAAATAATTGACTTTTGAACTCATGAACTCATCATCGATCATCAGAGAGGGGAGGATATATTTTAAATCCGTTTCATAACCACTAGAACACAATATATATATTTATTTTTTCCCCCCTTACAGTTAGATACTTTCGAATATAATGAGCTGAAATTCGGTGTGGACGGTTGTTTTACAGACAGAACAATCCATAGAAGGGGGGCTAAATTAGGGCCAACATTTTAGGTTTAATTATAGGTAAATAATGAGATTAAATAGTTAACATAATCAAAAAGAAAATAAAAATTATAGATATGTATAAATAACTTTTATTGAGTCAATAAATTCCTTGTTATCTAACTTTTACCACCGGAATCTCGCTCGTCATACTTTTTATGTTGCTGAAAGTCATTGAGGTGCTGAAAGTTTTTGCCATTGAAGAGTCGCGTAACTTCTGTGGCATGTGTGATAAAATCCACTGTTTGATGTTAATCATTAATTTTATTGGTTAAGAAATATTAATCCATTACTTTACTATCGATTACTTAATACAGATAACAGACTACCCTTTGATATCCAAGTATAGGTCTAATGCAGCACCATAGCCCACCCTTTCTATTGGCTGGCTAGCGATATAGATTAGGATATGTATATTTAAGATTATGAAAGCTTGCAGGATTCCATTTGGATGATTAGTTAACGACAAAGACATTTTTACTCTTTTGATGATTTTTGCTCTGTGCACTCGTAAAACTTCTATATTACCTGTGTTCGCATTGAATTAGAAAAAGTAATTTTTTCCGTCTTTCTATAAAAAGTACTACTATGCTAGTGATATTTTCTGTTAAAACTTAAAATACAGTCCTAGTCGTAAACTAATCCAATTCTCAAAATTTCGTCTGGGCAAACGATTAGCATAGATGTCTCATAACAGACTTGAATGACTATTTATCTGACAAACTCTCTGAGCTTCTAATTCGGAGATTTTTCCGGAAAATATACATTCTCTTACATTGTAAACGATTTTCCATAATCAACGAGAATTTTGTAAAAAAAAGTTGGTTGTGGGACAATCTAATAAAGAACTGTCTTCGGAGTGCTCCTCCACAAACCATTGTCATGTATTTCTGATTTGTAAGCATTCTTACTCATTTTAAATTGTATGTATTTTGAATGCAGTTGTATATCTCAAAAAATAAATGTGTCTGTGTGTCTGTGTCTGTGTATGTATAACCTGCAATCCTAACATCCGAATATTTGTTTTTGTTGAATTACGAATTCGTAACCACCGTTTGTCTTTATATAATTATATATTGGTTCCTTATCTCAGAGCACGTAGAATCATCTTTCTCATTATCCTCTTCGTTAATGAATCGCTCAATAAAAGCTCTGCCTGACCACAGATAAATTCACTGATCCGAAGCTATAGTTGCAGCCTTATAATTACCCAAGATAAGATCAGTTAGCAGAAGACACGGATCGCTGTTCCCTTGCAGTTCAGTAGCCCGATATAGCAGTTCACGCGTGGGACAACGATCTTCAACTTGCTGCCGAAAAGTGTCATTGCACCACAATATTGCTATCACTACCATCTCAGGCGACTGAGACACGCTCGCAATTACAGGCCATCCCATTCCTCATGTATGCCGAGATTTAATTGTTTCCTCTCATTCGATATTAATTTTCCTCCTTTTTCCATCTTCTACCTTCGCAATTTTCCCATGAGTTCATCCCACGACCCCTTCGTATTGTATGTTATGCCGACTTAGTACTCGGGAATAATAGCATGTAGATGCATGGCGGGATGTCTGCGTTGGTTCTTTGGATCATCTTTCTATAGGACGTGAGATAGCAAGGAGATGAGAACATTTGAAATTTAATGCCGAACGGTTCATGAGAAAAATGTTAATACCTCCGATAAAAATCCTTTCACATTGCATATTAGTTATGTTTATCTTGGCATACTTAGTAGATGTTCCTTGTCTAATGGCTTTGGAATATTTCTGTTCTTGGATCTCTCTCTTTCTATCTCTATGATGTGAAGTAGATTAGTTGGCAAAAACAGTCACATATCAAAGATGTGATCTTTTGGAAATTTTGTAACATCATTAAATATTTTTCCAGGTCTCTTCACTAGCTAATACTGGACGACTTACGAGCCAAAGTAATCTAATAAAAAGTGGCGATGGGTATGCAAGCTATGTAAATTGTTTCATGCATACGGATTGGCTTTTGATTGACTTTTAAAACCATTAGTATTCATTGATGTCCTCCACTGAATTAAAACATACCTTATCGTGTGAGGGTTTTCTATGTATTTTCGATCACAGATTTTATGTTTTGTGGCGAAGATAAAATGCATTCAGATTACAAATTCAGCAATTTAAGGTAAATTTTGTTATATTGTTATTGACTTATAATTTTGTTCTAAGTGAGTGATCAATTCGCATCTTTATACCTCGTCCTAAGTATAATAATCATAATAGGATGATAGTTAATATTAATAATAATACGGATTAAAAAAAAAAACTAATAATAAAATAAGGTTCAAAGCTAATTCTAGCAACAGTTGTTGCCAAGAAATTCGTTCATCTCTTCACTAGAACCTTTATTTTTTTTATTTTTTTTTTTTATTGGTGTTTAACGCTCTTTTCTACGCCTACTAAGGCAAACAGGACTATACAGTTTACCAATCTATCTAACCAGAGTGGAGAGATCGAGATTCATTCCGTGGCTCAATCACGAAATGAATTTCAAACCACCCAGACCGGATTCGAACCTGCGCCGCTGCAGATTCGAGGTTGCTAAGGTGATGCCTTAACACTCTCGGCCACCACGACCTCGCTTCTTCACGAGAACCTATATTAACTTGGATATATAATATATATATATATATATATATTTTATATATAATTAATCAGCTTAGAATAATAAATGATAGAATCGCTTTAATCCCACATTTATTTTATTAATAAAATCTGTTTATAGAATCTTTATTTTATTTTATGTTACTGCCTTTTTTTGTAAAATTATTTGCCCTTTTTCAAACTCAATTTTTTGTCACCTACGTCAAAATTTTTAGTTATACTAATGGATTCTCTTCAGAAGAATATTAGTCATTAGGTACTGAAAATTCATTAAAATTTTAAAAGAGGTTCAAAAAATATAAATATAACATATGTAGAGTTACTGAATAAATATACTATATCTATATTTGACAAACAAAAATAATTAACATGGTTAATCCCAGTTGCAGTTAAATGAATATAGGTATCGACGTGTTCTTTTGAAAAAGGTGTAAGCGCTCTTTAGCAAACTTTACAGGAAACACGTGAAACGTTTTTTCCTCAATTAATATATTTATTTTTTTACTCTTAATTGTGTAGAGTAGGAGTTTATTCAGGTGGCAAAACTTTTATTATTACAATATATTTTAAAGATTTCTAACACTGGTTAAGGCCAGGACTGACGAACGAGAGTCGTTAGTATTTGATGGGTACGTTATCAATATTCGATTTTAAGACCATCTTCAATTTTTTTTTCTCAATATACTGGGAGCGGGAATCGATAGAGATGGTGTTTACATCCCATAATAAATCGAATCCTAAATTTCGAATTTTTGGCGCTTAAGCCTTTCTCAAAGAACGACTTCGATATGCTTGCCACTCAGGACTAATTGTGTCTTTATAAAAAATTTACTAAGATATGAGTAAGAAGGTAAAATAAAAATATTATTACTAAATTTAATCAATAAAAATAAAATACATTTTTCCAAGTATTAATTTATAATTTAATTTATGGTTTTTAAATAATAAAATTGTTAAGTATATGATGATAAATATTTATTCAAATTGTATTTTGTAGAAATTCTATATCACCAATAAAGAAACAATTGAAGAGAATGTACCAAACAAGAAAATTAGAAAATTCCGAACAATTAAATATATAACAAGTACTGCCTTTAGTAGTATGTTTAAGAATATTTTGTATTTTTAAGCAGGTGTCACAAAACGGTGTTTGAAATTGGCCAGTAGTTTTGTAAAAAGAAAATACCGAAACGCTACAAAATTAAATAATAACTATGAAAAAAGTTTTTATTAATAATATAAATATGGGAATTAGAGTAGTTATATCATTTATTAATCAATATTAATTAATTTTATCAAATAAATAAAAATACCAAATAATAAAATGAACAACCGCAAACAAGTTGTTGATCACTGAATATAAATGTTCAGACTTTACAATACTTTCATATCTACGTCTCGGCCATCTATCCTTCCATTATGTCATGCTTATTGTTCGTTATATTTTTTTCGGCAAATTATTATGAACGAAAATTTATTCTTCTATTCATTGATGTTTGATTTATGAGGAATAACATCATGAAACACAATAAACGAAACAAATATATTTTATTTCAGATTTTATCGATATATTATTCCGACATACAAATACGGAACCTGGGGTGGAATGGCTACGCTCTGAGAGAAATCTTATTTTTCATTCGATTAAAGGCAACAAAAGGTGGCCTGGCTCAGTCACGAAATATTATTGGACAATGAAATTATTGTAGGATTCCTAACTCACGAACCCGTGTAACCTCAAGTTCACGGCAGCTAGTAAGTAATTTATTGGGCTACAACCTCCCGAAAAAAAACTTTGAGACAAGGGATCTTGATCCTTTTCCGCCATAAAACTAATTAGGGAATGTAGCTATAACTCTATCTGCTGGAAAAGTTTTCGAAAATATTAAAAGTTTTCTTCTAAAAGAATATATTTTATATATAAGCGTGACATATATACCATTGGACTAATGGATATATTTTATATATAACTAAGTTATAAATATGAACTTAGGTAAAATTGCTATTTTAATATATATTAATATTAATTTACATTCCTTACAATATTAAATAATTATATTTAGTCTTTTGTAAGTAGTTATTGATATTGAACCGCATCGATTTGAAGTTAGCATTGAAACTTATTATCTTGACAACCATTAACTAAAGTCCATCTAGCAATGAAGTAATCATGACCTATTCAGTTCGAATACCCTTTCATCAGAAAATAATGTCTTTATACTGGAAGCTAATATTGAAAATTGGAATAGATTTCCAATGCCTTGAATAGGGGAGCTCATTAAAACATCACAATACATAATTTTATATTAAGCGTATTAATTTGGTTTTACGTCCTGAATAGCATAGCAAATCAAATCAAGTATATGTCGGAATATTATAAACTGATTTCTTTTTTTTTTTTTAATGATCACGTTTAAATTTCACAAATAAAAATATATAGACGGCGTTCACTATTTGTCTTTACTTTCTTTTAATAGGAGAAAATATATGTTTGAATGTAGAAAAGAACAATCGATTTATTGTTATTGCAATCTCATCAGAGCATATTGGAAAATAAAAATTTAAATAACAAAAAAATCTGATGCGTCCACTTACACGACTTTCCTTACCGCTTTGCGAGCAAAGTCAAACGGCTCGTTTATACGATTAAGTATTTTGATCAAAACACTTTGTGTAAACCAACCTGATACGAAAATTCTTTGATCTATACATCGCTAATTTTTGTTAGATTAGACGCCGAAACAAAAAAAAAAAAAAAAAAAAAAGCACCGAAATCGGTCCATTCGCAATAGTTCTCGAAATGAGTTCTATAGCACCTTAGGGTGGCACATCTGCGCCACAATTATGTTTCCATTTTATTTACTTGAATGGTTTATTATTTCATTTATTAAAAAATTATAATAATAATAATAGGAGTGCCGTAATTTTTATTTTTTAATAATCCCACAATAAGACAAAAAGTTTCAAAACCACTGCCACACACTGTAGACTTGCCTCTTTCATAAAGTGTGAAGTTATCAGATTTGTTATCACTCTATTTACATAAATCTATTCCGAATTACATAGTATTTGAACATAGAGTTAGAGCCATGTTTCGTTCTGGACAATAACAGCAATACAATATTGACACTGGATATGGGATCTTTATCAAGGGTGATTAATTTGAGTTGGGTCCGCTTAGCGCTGCATTGGGACACGTAAGCTAAATAAATACAATATCAACGAGAGCGGACTAACACGAATCAGTCTATAAATAATGCACGTACGTGCTCGGCGATCACGCTATTTGACCAACGATGATATAGCACGGTCCTAAATTTATATAATATTAATATGTTATTGTTTCTAAAAATTTCGCAAAGTGCGGAAATTCTTCTGATATACGTCTATCGATTCTCCTCTGTACCGATAGTGCACACCTTCTCCCGAAACTCATTGGGATTCTGGACGAGGACCGCTGAAGCTTTTCGAAAATCGTCGCGGTCCCTCGGGCTCGGAGGTCCATTATTTTTTACTGATCCAAAAAGTTGTCACGCCCTGAGTGAGATTTGTGGTTTTATTTTTTGTTATTTTTCTTGCTGTGGTGGGCCTGTGGAAATATTGGCATATATCTGATGTGTATCAATGCTCGCCGTATAAATCTTCATTCTCTTTTTTTGTTTGTATTTCCTTTGACTCGTGTGTTGATGGGAGCCTTGATTGTTTTATGACAGACGTAATTTTAAATTGACCCTTGCCTTTTTCCCCGCTGATATGTGTCCGTATATCGCTAGTGCTTTTTAAATTAATTTTTTTTATTTATTCAGCCATTCAATTTAGTAACAGTTATTTTAACATTTATGAACACTTTCACCTTTCTTAAAGTTATCAGAAAAGTCCTTTTCAAGAATCATAATGTAATTTATACGTCTCATATTCATTATCTCTATGTTTATATCTGTTTAATCGTAATGGTCAAGTAATACAAATTGTACAAGTATATTACTTTTTTTTTGGGGAGGGGGAGCTTTTTTTTTTTATATTTACACTTGTTGATGAGACAACCAATGAATGTGCTCACAAACAGCATGTTATCGTGGCATGAAAGGCATGAAAAAGAGTAGTATATTATTTAATCTAAATTGAGAAGCAGTACGACACGTATGCCATTTAAAATTCTTAGCTCACTCTAGAATCCAAATCTTTATTAGAACCATTTCAGCATTTCCAAATCGCTGCTATAAGTGGTGTGACATTACACCGCCAACTCCAGTAATTTCGACAACCCGCTAATAAAGACGGCGGCAAAGCAATTTGGAAAATTGTCATATGATCACTGAGGGACACTTAACGAAGGAGGAAATTACCCGTGTTTATTGCTGATTACCGGTGTTGGAACACAGCCCGGGAACGTGTGGCTTTCCCGTTTGGTGCCTACTCACGATTCAACGTTACATTTCAGCCCTGTTATGTCTTCGCCCTGGAATCATAAAAATTAAAAATTCTTTAAACTGGTTAATAAAACAATGTAACAAATTTTTTTTTTGCGTCACGATCTTCTATTTATTTGGTTCTTTCACATTACCTTCACTGGAAGAAAATGCTTCGTATTTAGACTTGTTTCTCTTTTGCGATGACAGCGGTTGCTTGTATATGTTATGGTAGCTCAATTTACATAGTGAAATCATCCTGGAATTAGTATATATCACCTAATCCTTATCTACCATAAAAGATATCTTTGTGATGTATTATAAAGTTAGCTTTTATGTGCTATAATAAAATAGGCCTATTTTTCAATGTAATCTCTTCAATTTATTGTGCAATTATCATTTATGATTTAGTTCTAAATCATTTCGGTCGCATAATATTCACCGCTAATATTAAAACTTTGTGAGACGATGCCATGTGTCGTATGTACAAAATTGTTTTATTTTTAAATTATTGGATATAATCATGTCGAATTTAGCTGAAATCATGGATGAAATACTTGCTGATATTTATACTGGACCGTGATGGATTCTCATTTACCTCGAACGATGTGTTCATATTATTACGATTGTATATAATTACTCATTGAACATTATATCATGGCGAATTACACATTCGAAGCTCTTAAAAGGTCCCATCGAAAATGAATTTTCTTTGTCTACATCAAGCTGCTTTTATGTTTTTGTGGGCAAGCTGTAAACCATCCATATCAGCCGATTTATCGTTGACAGCGGTTTCTGTTTGATTTTATTTTTTTAAATCTGTTATTGTAAATATTGTTGCTTTAGTATTCGTTTAGAAGAATCTTTTTGAAAATATAACTGCGTGATTTTTCACGATCTTTTCTCGTACTTGTTGAATCGCATACTTAGGGCTTGAAAATTTTCTTGATTGTTGATACTCCAACTAAGAAATAAAATTCAAACTTGGCATATCTGATCTCTCTCATATCTGCCAAGAGGATATTTTGCATATACTTGTTGAATTCAGCCAAACAGGCTGAATTTAATTTGGTGAAATAAACGCTTACTGAACTTCTTTAACTCTATACTGAGTCAAGTAACTCTTCAACAAGTAACTGAGTCTTTATAATTTATTTTAATTAATTTTATTTCCCGTCGTATAACAGTGATATAACTATAGCATTGAAATGGATTATGACATAAATAGCCGTGCAACAATTTTTTCAACTCGAATGGTACAAAACAAGTGGTTGGGAAATATTTGGTCACATATTTCACGTGGCTGTTTCATGACAAAAAATAAATAAAAATGCGATAAATCTGACTGTCGTCCAATGAGATAAATTAAATTCAAATATCATGGAAAAGAGATAGCTTTTAAACGTATTCCTATGTTTTAAAAGCTTGTTGTTAGAATCTCCATTTCGGTCTTGAACTTCAAGTGTATTAATTGAAATAAAATTAACTACTAAGCTTAAGTATGAAAACAGTCCCTAATGATAACTGAAAAGCCTTTTATGTTAAAATAATAAATAGACATTTTTTATATATATTACTTAGATTTTTAGGAGGTACTCTGAGATATGACTAACGTCGTATTCTTTGTACACTATTGTAAAATTTTAATGGAAATAAAAATTTGGCTAAAATAAAATATCGATATAATTTGCAATTTTTCTTAATAATCCTTTTTCAGTAATCAAGAAAAAGGATTATTGAGAATTTTTATTTCCATTTCGTTCGTAATTTTATTCAATGTTCATCTTCATTGCATTAGATAGCCGTATACTGTTTTATTATTTATTTATTTTCTAACTAATGGAAACAGATTTATAAATGTCCAATTACAAATATAACCGATTAAAATCACTAAAGTTAACACGTAGGTAGTTAAAGATATTTATTAATTTTTTTATTTTATTTTAATTTTAGCTTTCCTTCGTTTTTATTGAAATATAATAAGTATTAAAACATGTTGTCAAATGTTGAATTTATATATATATATATTTGAATACCAAACGTGTAGAAATATCGATGTAGTTTTTTGAAAAAGGCGTAAGCGCCCTTTAGCAAACTTTACAGGAAACACATGAAACGTTTTTTCCTCAATTAATAAATTTTTTTTTTATTTTCTCTTTATTATTTTCAGTTGGAGTTTATTAGTGATGGCGTAACTTTTATAATTACAAAATATTTTTAAGACTGCCAGCACTGGTCAAGGCCAGAGTGACGACTCTGAATCGTAAGTGTCCAGTGATTACATCATCAATAGTCGATTTTTAGACCATTTCCAATTTTTTTTCGATTCATCCTGATTGGGAATCGATACAGATGATTTTTACGTAATAAATTGAAACCTAAATTTCGAATTTTTGCTGCTTAAGCCTTTTTCAAAAAACGACGTCGATATGTGTATATTTAAACGAGTAGATTTAGTACTAGCTTTAATTTCTTCTATTAAATGTAATTATTTAACTACTACTGTATTGAATTAAAAAGACTGTAAAACTTCAAAATATTGAACTATAAATTTTTTAGAATTGAGTATTTTTGTAAATGTATTTGATTCAATTGACTACATTCAATTCCTACCGGGATAGAGATGGTTGTGAAAAATGCTTCTCACTTCACCGTCTCTATATTCTTAGCTATTAAATACCAACACCATAAGCAATATTATACAAGCCGAGTAGTCTCATTAGACTACATCAGAGAATAAAAAAAAAAAATTCCGAAGCAACTTGGGAGGCGCCTGATGGGTAAACCGAAACTTTGAGTAGTTTTGTTTGCTCCTTTAGGTTTTAAGGCGTAAACCCTTAGGTTAATCAACGTTCATGATTTAATATTATGTAGGAATATTATGTTGTTTAAAATTACGTTTGTCTTTTGTAAATAATTTGTTTATGCTTTCGTCGTTAACATTAAAAGTTTTTAGAGAATTGTGTTTGAGTTCTGATCTATTTTGGGCATTCATGAAAAATATGGTTTGCACAGAAGCATTAATGCAGTTTTAGCATTGTGGTGGTGCTTGATAAGTGGTCAGGATATGAATGTGTGGGATGGGCACAAGCGATTCTTAGCTGGGACTACAACGATTTTAAATAGTAGTTGTATTGGTTGATTTATATGGCCCCAAATCCCCGCTTTGAGTTCTGCATATTCGAAGTACATGGGAAGAAATATATATTTCTGTATTGCTGGAAAGGTACGTTGGGACATAGGCGCGGCGGAATGCAGAGAACTGGGACGGCAGGTGGCAGACAGGTGGTGATGCACACCTGCCGGTAGCGACGTACCTCAGGACTCACTTCTCGGCCTCTTCTTATCCAGTCTATAACTGTTCCATTACTGATCTGATGAAGGTATAGGCGAAGCCGGAGGAATCCAATTCTGCCAGGATTTTATTATTTATAATTATTTATCATCATCCCATTAGCTTGTGTGCATTATAATCACCTAAAGCGAAAGTAAAACTTCAACCATAGGCTTTTTCAATAACCATTTATTCGTGTTATAGGTAGGGCTATTTGAAAGGGAATGATTATTTGATGATTTTATAATAACAGTGATGTTTTTCATTAGCTGTTTTTTGGTAAATACAAATTTTTCCTTTTTTTCTTATTGTTATAATATCTTTTTAGTCATGAAATAGAGATCAAAAAGTGTTCTCAGTGCTATCCGTCATAATTAAATTGATAAAAAATATAATAAATTAATCAAAATATGCTTGATATGAAAAATACCTCCACAGAAAGACGTATCTACCCGCAAACATTTACAAGAAAAACTGTATTTAATATATATTTCAGACTTAGAACCCCGCAATGATTGATTTATGCTAAGCATAAATGATTTTGATTATGCAAAGTAATTGAGGTCAACATCATGTGTGAATGAATATATATTGTTTAATATTTATTAATGCATTAGGACGGAAAATTAAATTATTGCGAATGTTTCTAGACGGCTACAAATAATTCAATGTGAAACGGCGTTACAATTTATTACCTTTCAAAAAGAATGATTGATAGTTCAGATCCGCCACGTGCAGGCTTTTTGATACCTTATTAAAGAAAAATGTTTGAACTTTAATAAATATAACAGTATAAATATAAAATGTCTATTGTTGTGGCAATCTGAGGTCTGTGTCGTAACTGTTTTATTTTACTTTTGCTTTCCGACCTTATCGACCGCAAAATTTCATGACATTTTCTTTTTACTAGTTTTCCGTATATTCGTATCGATATTGATACAGGTAGGTTTATGAAAAATTAAATCACCAAACGAACACAATATCAAACTTAAATCAAAGTTAACAGTAATGGTACTTATATTTTATCTGGATCAACATTTTAGTTACAATGGAAATTTTTAAGGGATCAGGTGCTGTATAACGTAAATAAATGTACCAAAAAAGTTTTCGTATCTTTTACTGTCTGAATTTTGATATAAAATTACGGGTCTTCTTGAGACCCAGCCAGAACTATAGAAGGATATACTCGATGTTCTGGCTTCATGATGACCAATATCGTAGCAATCAAGTGTAATGAGGAGTGTAAATATATCTACTTTTTAGGGAACCAAAAAAGAACTTCATGTTTTACTCTTCAATTGCTATTGCACGATTTAATTATTTTTTTTCTGCGAGTACTTGTTAGCGAAGCATTGAAAGTTAGCGCTGAAGGTTGCATCTTGAGATAACGTTAACGTTGCGTGCACAATTTTCCTTGCTTCAAGAAAACATGAATCAGATGTAAACACAGTTATTCATAATGTGCAAATGAATGGTCGAATCTACGATGGTCAAGATATGATCAAGGATTTTCTATAAGGCATCCATATTTCATTTTTTTTTTTCAACGGCAGATCACCATTATATAGTAGCATTCGGATTGTTGTAAAAATGAATGAGTGAATATAATTATTGTTACGCATTAATTATCCCGTTATTGTTCATTAATTACACAATACTTTTAACAGAAAAAAAAGTTTCGATCTAATCTGATGATCCTTCGTGTAACGTTGTCCCTGACGAATTTGCATACCATTTTTATTTTCGCGTGAGATTTCATTTTCCTTTTTGAGCGGAGGCGTCCTTCAGATCCAGTTCCCTTCTTGGCCGAATAACATTTCCGTGTTCAAGGAGTTACTCTTTGAGATCTCAAGGAGGGCTTAGAGAAATTCCCGAGGTTCTAAAATTTTTAGTGGTCCATTAAATTCTAATTTATCCCCTCTCCCCGGCTAAAGATTTAATATCCCTCCAAGGGAAGTTATATTGCCTCGGGGTGAATAATTCCAGTGCGACAATGCTCCTAACTAGGTGGTCCTTTGATGGAAACCTTTCTGCCTCGGTCTAATGTTCCGGAGATTATCTATCTGACGAGATGCGAAACAAAAGTTGAACTTATCGGATCACTGTTCTTGAATGGATAATCCAACATTACCTTCTTGTATTTATTTGTAAATTTTACTTCTAGAAATGTGTGTACTGCAATATTCTACACTTAATTTATGAAAATCTTAACGCTTTGTTGTTTTCTTAACTTTTTTTCTCACCTATAAAGAACAGTTGGAAGTGTGAAAGTCTTGTAAATTGTTACTTTCAGGTATGTATTTGAAAGATAGGAGGCATAAATATTTTATTTGTTTAATAACCAGCGTTTAAATAGGTATAACTAATACTTTAAATGCTAGAATATATTATGTAAACAATTAGTAGTTCCTTCTAGCTTTTAGCCGGCAAGGATTGTAGAAAATCTTTTTTATCTCCATTCACGGCTGTTTAAGAACTTTTTGAATGGTTGGTTTCAATTCAAGCTATTCCGTAAATTTGTTACTAGTTCGATGCTCTGTATTCCCTGACACAAAAATCACCCCCTACGATGGCAGATGAAAAAACAAGATCTTTATTAGGGAGTGGAGATGTAGAGAGAGCCTATAATGGACTACCCCCGCCAAGTAGCTCAACGGGAGCAGGTAAGGAACTCCCCTCCCCTCTCCCGGCTTTTTGTTGGATATCTCGAACCCTGCTCCTTAAAGGGTAGTCGATTCAGTAGCTGCCTTTCAAACTTCATATCCTTCATACTGAATATTTCAGCTTGCGGAGGTAAAAAAGGAAGCGACATAGAACCCTTAAGATTTTTTGTAGATGTTTCGGGACTTGTTTTTGTAGGAATCGTCATTGGTAGGAACACGTTCACGTAGGATGGGACACTTCAGGGTAGGATGGGACATGACTAATGTTTTCGATTAAAGTGAAGTCGCTAGAGGGGAGGTAAATTCAAAGATTATGTAACATGAGGTAAATTCAAAGATTATTTAACACAATTTTCAATGAACAATTACAAAACATAACTAAGACTAAAAAATGATAATGTTGTGATATAGTGGTCTAGTGATTTGTAGGCATCGATAGATAACTATCGACCCAGCCATTATCGTATATCATTTAAACTACGTAAGTTATGTCGTGGTGTTATATATATATATATATATATATATATATATATATATATATATATATATATATATATATATATATATATATATATATTATATATAATTATATATTATATATATATATATATATATTATTATATTATATATAATTATATATATATATATATATATATATATATATATAATTATCTATATATTTTACAAGTATATATAGTCCCTACCATGTCATACTATCCAATGCGAAAAAATACGATTTTCATAGTCGCTAATTTGAAATGCACTATGTGAGACGCGTATTATGTATGGTCAAACCAAGAATACCTAATCCCCAAAAGACAAAAGGTTGATGACTTAAAATTTTAAGTTTTAAAATTAAAAATTTTTTTTTAGATGTCCTGAAACGTAAAATCTCAAATTTAGAGGGGGAAGAGTTATTTTTTTTTACCACTCTGAGGCTCATTATTGCAAATAATTTACCAAAAGGATAAACATTCTTTTAAGTACCAACTAATGTATATCTTTGAATCTATAACCATCTGAGAAGTATAGTGTTGAAAGACTTTTTTTTTTTAATTTGTCAAAACCCCAATTTTAATGGCAACTTCTTAACTAAACTCCTTCAAACAATATGGCATACATTCTTTATGGTTTCATGTTAAATTTTTTTTTTTTAAATCTTATTCCTTTGCTATTATTACCAGGATAATAATATTGCGGATTGGTTCGTACTCCCTGGATTGGATCAATACAAAGCCGAGTAAGTTTATTTAAAAAAGAACCTTTTCTAGATCTAACCAATTTGAAAAAAAAAAAAAAACAAGGAATGGAACCAAGATCCTTATCAGGAACGCAATAAAGTCGTTTGTATTCCGTAACTGACTAGCTAAACTGGATGGTTCTAGACTGCTGTTAGTTGCCCAAGACTGTTTCAAAATGGTTATAAATATTGTGTGAGTAAACATTTACGAATTGTACATTGTAGAAACCAAACAACCCGCAATGCTGATCAAAAAAATAATTCAAACCATTCGTCATAACAACCAGTAAATGACATTATCTGAAATAGATTAGATTCGGCTAAAATATGGTACAGATTATAATCGAGAAGAAGCCTTGTTCCAAATTCTTCTGAATCAGGCGGAAGCAAAGTTACTGATTAAAAGGAGGAAAGTTCCCTGATTAAAGAAACTTTTCAAATATTGTTTTCACTTTAGGACCAAACGAGGTTCAATCTTTCTTCATTTTCTTGGGGAAAGTGAATTGATAAATATTTTATCATCTGGGATTTTCTTATGAGTTCGTTATTTGTCTTGGGGGGCCTAATGTCTTTAGTTGCTAACTCGCTATCAACACTGTTCCCAAATTTATCTCTTCGTTCTTATACAAATAGATTTTTGGTCTAGAATTTCTGACATTTTATATATTATTAAAGAAGAAATTTTAAGAAAAGAGATGCTGTTACAATTTTTTTTATATGAAAGCATACATATACATATATAAAATAGGGCCACTTCTTTTACGGTAACCCTTAAAATGGTTCTGCAATTCTACATTTTTTTAATTGATCTCAGTTTTTACAAGTTTCTAACATGTATTCCTTCCATAAGTACGTGGGTGTGGGTTACATTTTTAATATAATACGAATAAGGAAACAATATTTACTTATTTATAAAGTTTTACTATGGTGGACATAATATTATTATGTATTCCATAAGTAATTTTAATAAAGTTTAATTCCTGTGCACAAACGTTTTTGAATAATAACGGTTTTTTAATAATAAAAATGAAAATCTATTTGTGCCAAAGACTAGATCGTCTAGACTCGATTAGAATTATGCTAAAATATTTTACATTTAAATATTCACAATATAAAATAATCTATAACTATTAAATATTTATGATATAAAATAATCATTATGAATATATAAATATCAAATATTTATATTTTTGTTCAATTTTTTAAATGATATTTTGGGTCAACTTCTATTTTCCCCTATTTGTTTCCTGATAATGCGTATTTATATACTCTAAAATTGGAGCTAAGTTATTATTACAATATACGAAATTATTGTAGTCTGTAATTGTAGTATGAAAGTATATATTAGTTTAGAATGTGTATGCTTATTTATCACTAATTTAAAATGATTGTAAAATACATACTAATAAATGAATTGTGATAAAAAATACTATAGTCAAGTTATTCATTAAATAATCATTTCACGATCAGCATGAATAATACAATTAAATATTTGTTATTAATAGTACTTGTTGTAATTGTTTCGGGGTTGTAAATTAATTCTGTAATAGACAAATGATTGCATTTCTAGTCTCGGTTGGTATGCATGAAATGTATTATTCCCGAGTAGGAAGGATGCTATAACAATTTATTAGGAGGGAATGCAAAATCTAAAATTTTCCATTAATTATTCCCGTTGATTAACTGGATTTCCCAAATATTTTAATTTTCCGGACTATGTAATGAAATATTTTAATTTTCCCTATTCTTTTGGATTTGAACTTTTCATCTTTCTGTTGTGAATGTTGATATTGACAATTATATCGATTGAATCTCAATTTCTGAACTTAAAAAGTGTTGTTATTGGCTTTACATCTTAGTAACTCTTTGAGCAAAATGTTTTATCAAACTTTTAGCAGCTTGAAGTAGGTTCTCAAATATTAAATTACCCAATTTTATGGATTCTCAGATTATAGGGGAGGAGGTGACACCCATCTCTACCTCATATATATTTATGAATTACTATATATGTATATTTATCATAATATATGAATTGTTTATTATAATTCATATATTATTGTTATATGTGTATCAACGTATATCTATGTCTATTATATCTGACGTTTTCCTGATTATTCTTTCCTTTCGCAGAAATATTCTTTAGCGTAATGATCATGTAATGGAGAATTTCATTTTCTTAAGTAAGAAAAGCAATAATCCCGGTTCCTGGAATGGAGTGAGGAGTTATGGGAATTTCTATTGTGTTTAAAGTTGAACCCTTTACATTTGGATTCATATTGCAGCAGCAGTCAATAAAACTCGCAAGGGTGTCAGAATATTGTCAGAATATACTCTTGTATTGTTTGACTAAACTCCGATTTAAAATGTGAGGTAGCAATCAAACAGTTTTCATTAGGATGGCATCAATGTTTTTTTTTTCTTCTTTTTTAATTCAAGCAAATGCATAGCTGGGTTGGAGTAACTACAGTCATTAGGTTAATTGTCTCCCTACCTAGGTGGTAATATTGTGGGATAATTGTTTTTGCTGAACGTGTTCGCAGGCTGGGAACCATTGTCTTCCCATGCCGTTTCGATCCTTGTACTATTTAAAGCATTATCTATCTATCTATCGCTCTTACTAAACAAAATATATCTTCAAAGATTTATATATATATATATATATATATATATATATATATATATATATATATATATATATATATATATATATATATATATATATTACGATCTTCAGAGCTTTGGGTTAAGCTGTATTAATCTGAAACATTAAAAGATTGCCTTAAAAGAACTTCAATTTTCTTTGGGCTGACCAACAATTATTTTGACACTGAAAGCGGAATCATTAATATAAAACGCATTTTCGAAAATATGATCTGTCTGACATATTCCTCGTCGGAATATTTTTATCGAACTATTACAAGTGTGTTATGGAATAATTATTATACATCTACGGGAAGTATTACAAAAAAAAAAATTATAAAATTTTTTAAATGAATTTCAGAATCCTTTTTAAAAATTCTGAATTTTTCGAATGTTTTCTTTGAACATTTTACATACCAGTTTTGGCAATATATATCATGCGAAAATTAAATATAATTCTGCTTTCAAACCTCTATCCCTGATGCTAATAATCAAAATTTTAAACTCGGATCTAATACTTCTTGACTGATATCGAATCATTGACGATCAGTGTTCGCTCAGCAGACTAAAGAGCCAATTCCCTTGACCTATTCAAAGTTAAGTGTTAACTCACAACACGTGCCGAAGACAAAAAGTCAAAGACTGCGAAGTAAGGCCCTTCAGTTGGAAAAGGGATTTCGTGTCGGCAACTTGCCTGATCCCCTTCGATTTTTCATTAGGGCCAATTGTCTTTGCGTGGAGTTTTGACACGTCAAAACTGTAAAGCAGTCAAAAGAAGAAAAAAAAATCACGAGCAATGAATTGAATGAAACAGGTTATATTGGTTTTTACAATTGATGATCGATCCAATTCGCGAATAGAATAATTGATTATATTATATATACATGATTTTAATATATCTTAGGAAACTAATAAAAAGATGGACTCTCAGGGATTAGATCAGAACCATTCAATACAATGAACTGTTCTATTTCATGACTCATGGATGGGTGAAAGATTTTCAGTTGGATAAACTAGCTATATCTTATTAGGGATTGATAAATTATTTGCCACTTCTATAAATTTGTTTTATTGAAAACTAGTTTCGAATGTTATATATTCATTCTCAGTTCTAAAAACACACAAAAAATTCAAAAATAAGCAATTCAAAATATAGATGGTATTATTATACATATTAAATTATATAAATCAGTATTATAAAATATTTATGAATTATGAATTTAATTAAAACAAGAAATCAAATACATGTTGGTACTCACCAAGGTTTAAATGGATTATATCAAACAGAAAAGTTTGTACTGGTTCCTTCTCGCATTGTACTAACAATGAACGAGAAATAGGCAGGATGTTTTTAGGTAAACGGTTTAAGGGTCAGGGTTTTCCCAGTAATGCCGGTGAGTAATTGTTTTTTCTGTTATAGATGGGAATAAATTTAAGATTGGACTGTTGGAGATATTTATTTAGACATTTAAGAGAAAATCTGGATTGGATTTGAAGGATTTTATTATTTCGAGTGCTTCATATATATTTAATTTGAGACTGTTTTCAACGTGATGTATTAATTTAACTCCTGAGTCTTTGATGAATTTATGATTATTTTCATTGAAATGAATTGCAAAGTTGGAATTATCGGTCTTATTATTATATGCACGTATATGTTCCTTTAATCTCTGATTGAGCGATTTTCCAGTTTTTCCATGTATTTGGCTGCACAATCATTACAATTTAGTTCGTATACTCCTAAAATAATTTATCAATACCTAATTAGGTTTATCCTTCAATACCATCATGCGGATGTCATCTAACTAGCTATATCTTGATTTCTGTTTCTCAGTTCACATAGAAATCAATCTTAACTATGATAAAATTAGTATTATTTCACGGATTCCAAGTAGAGGACTTCGTTTTCATAAATCTTTGACGTTATTACAAATTCACGCATTCGCACTTGCCGATAATGTTTGGTTGAAAAATAAAGTAATCACAGCGTGTACAGAATATAATTATGCATTGATTCATTTATAGTATATTTAAAATTTATATAGATATGCGAAATATTTTTAGCAGGTAACACCAACAATTAATTCAATTGGAATTAATAATTAGTAACATGTCGAGTTTGTTAAAGGGACTAATTTGGACATTGTTGAAATTATTATAGATTTAATTTGATTTTAATTTAAAGTTGCGACATGGAACTGATTACCATTTGGGAACATTATATTCCGTCACCCCATATGGTAGTTATTAATTTAATTTGTTAGTACAATTTAATATAAAACACCGAGAATATAATTATTTGTGTTTGCTGGTGATACTGACCCGAGTGTTTGGAATTTATATGCAGGACAGCTATTTCGCTTGTACAGAGGATTATAACGCGCATATGGAAATATTAATCTGAGTTTTTTTTAAAATGAAACGTGTATATTTAAATGTAAATGTTGATAATAATATCATTAAAAGAAAAATAAGATTCGTTCTTAATTTCTTTAAAATATACCAGCTTTAAAATATTAAATTGTTAAATAATTGTTAAAATAATTAAATTTGTCGTTATAAGGCATATCACATGCGACCTTATTTTCAAATCTTATCAATTTTCAATGAAATATTACAATACAAAGATTCCTAAAGTGATAAAATAATTTGAAAATTTGCTCATAGGTCCCTCGTGATTTAGTTTTCTCCAAAAAATTCCGATTTTCATGAATATGACAGTTATAGGATTCTTAAAATTATCTTAAAAAACTATTTCTGAACGCCGTTAAAATGTGAATTATACTTGAAAATGAAGCTGCTTTAATTGATGGAGTGTCGATTTCATTCTTCACCGCTTAAAAAAAAAAAAATAACGCCATTGCGGACGAACCAAAAATTAAGTTCAATTATTATTATAACATTTATTTTTTTATAATAATTCAAATATACTAAGACTAGAGGATTATAATTATCAGTTTTTATTAATTTAATAGATTTAGATACTCCTCCTCCAAAAAGAAAAATCTCCCAAATAAATGTAACATGCGCAGACGAATCTCACTTTCATTAGCAGTTCAGCCATTTACTGGTTAACATCTTACCCATGTAATTCGAAGTGCTTACTTATTCCCTCTGTTCAGTGACCCTAAATGTTGGAGGTTTATTTGATTTCTACATGCACCATATTAGTACAAAATATAATACTTACTTGCACGTTATTGTTTGTACATATTAGAATTCAATTTTTTATTTATTCGGTTATTATTATTACTTGAATGTTTCCTTCTTTTGTTTTAACCTGCAGAAATAATAGTTTTGATAAATCTTTAATTGTAACCATAAGCACTGTAATATTTTTAAAACTAAATGAAACATAACAAAATAAACAATTGCATTTTCAAAAGCCTATTTAAAAAAAAAAAAAAGTCTGGCTTGCGGGACTATCATAAAGTACAATGTCGATATTTTTAATTACTTTAAACATTCTTTTTATTATTATTATTATTTAACACAAATAATCATAAAGACATTAGAAAACCTTAAAATTAGATTTCCAATGTTATCGGTAATCTTTTAACGTAGAATTACGTTTCTCCATCTGGGGTGTTAGGGCAGAATAATTTTCAGACGCTTTTGGTAATTTTTAAACCCTCATAGCTCCGCTTCTATAACTGCTAGAAAGCAACAATTGGTATCATTAAACAGAGAAAATGTGCCATTAGAGATTAAAAACAGAATTTGTCGGATCTGGACTTAAGGCGGAAGTATAGTAAGCAAGTCAATTTGACAGAGTTTAAGTATGTGAGCTGATGACTGTATCGCTCACATGTTATTAAATTCATTAAATTAATTTGAAAAATTTAAATGCAATAAATTAATATTAATCAAATAACCATCCTAATACATCAGGAAATACATTTATTTATAGATCATACTTTTACATGGAGCATCTCATAATTACTACAACTAAGTACTCACTTCTCCAATCATCCATCTTTTGTACATAAGCTAACTTTTAATGAATACAATTTATTTGAACAGTAACATGATTTTTTTTTTCGTTCAAAAATAAGCTCTCTAAGTAATTCTACGCCTTTGAAACTCCAAGGGTGTATAGTAGATACAGTATCTGCCCAATTTTTTTTTTTACTTCCTATTTATACTTTACGAAGTTTTTTTCCATTTCAAAAATGGATAAAATAAAATACTTTTATAATTAAAAATGACCAAATAAATATGATAATAAACCCGTTCACTTTTTTTTTCTCTTATCATATCAGTTAAGTTAAAAAAATATATCTATATCCGGATCGAGGAGTTAGAAAAGCTCTAAAAAGCTTTAAATGTTCCTTCAGCATTTCATGACAAGCTGAATTATTAAGGATTGAGCCTTCGGGTAGCTTTCTACCTCCGCTCTAAGTGTTTTCTTTCAGCTTTACCCAGTGTTGCCAAAGCCAGTTATGTGCCCGTAAACGAAATGCATTAAAAAACGCTGTCAGCTTTTATTTTAATCGTTCCAAAATTATATTAAATGTTTGAAATTACATTTGAAGTGTACTCGCAATTTCTCATTTAGCATGCTAAATCGTGCTGTTCGTTGAGTTCCAACAATAGCATACCAAATATTACAATAGAAAACAAGTCAAATAACAGGCTCAGATTATGTCCTGAATGCTGTGTCACTCTGCTAAATGGCCGCCATGTTTTTTCTCAACTCACAGATGCTTTATTTACTTTGTTTCAATAAAATAATTTTTCTTTATTTTATAATTAAAAATGTTGCAAGCAAGTATAATTTTTATAGTAAAGATAAAATAAGGTTAGCAAAATTAAATAAAGTTGCACCATCTTACTACACACAGCGCCACCGTATCTATACTTACGATTATACATTTTTCGGTAGTACGATTTTGAGTACTCCTAATAAAGATTTTGCTTAGAAATAATGAGATAATCAGCTGTTGGTCGCAAAATATAAATCACACTTTATAATCATAAAATGTTTTTTAAAATTACCAGATACAGATTTCGGTCGGATTTAATTTTTATTTATTTTTAAATAAAGATCCAAAACATGAACTTAACTAAAGATCATTCAATAAATCAGAATAATCTAAGGGTGGAGGCTGTCCTAAGACTTTTCCTGCCATTCTTACAATCCTCATTCCATGTTACTGATGCTCATTTTTTTTTTTTCAGATGGCGTCTTCGCGGAAGAAGACCTACGAACGCAGAGAGGTAAGGATACCCACTGACACATATCCATGGAGGGGAGAGTTACCTTATGCATATTTATCAAGGCTATGGCCGTTAATCCATTATCTTTCCACTGCGAAGGAAAATGAAACAAAAGACTATGCGCTCACGCAGGCGCACACATGGTCATTAACATAATTGGTCAGCAAGCTAGCGTGCTCCCTCACATTGCTCTCTCATTAGCAGCGTCGACCTTAGCTGATGCAAGCAGTTTCACCTCCTACCCTCTTTCTTCCCCCTCTTCCCCTTCAAAACCACAACCCCATGGTTCATTAGGATATTCAGATATTCCAAACGGCAGTTTAATTTCGTAATAACTTTCGTTTAGGCCGAAAAATCAAGGCTAGATAAATTATTCCGGTTTTATTCCAATTATAGATAATTGATACAGACGGCCTCTAAGTCGGTTTGGAATTTTGTTTAGTCCCTCAACGACTCCTTCCCTCACGTTATACATAGGAATATACCAGACAAAATTATTTGAAGCTTTTTTTACTTCCTTATAGCTGCTTGAATCAGGAAGTTTGTGAAAAACCACACTAAGCCCATCATTCTTCAACCTTGATAGTCTATTTTCAACCTTCTGAATTCTTTCAGGATGCCTGTAAATTTACTAACATGAAATAATTGTATTTTTTTTTCTCTTTATATTTGAAGTAATAAAAATCAAAATGGCAGAATAGGGCGGAAGATTTTTGTTAGCTTAATATAGTTAATATTGGCCTGGCAAGACCCGATACATAAACAAAAACACCTTTATCCGATAACATTAAGTAATTAGAAAGAATTATCCAAACAGTTATCATAAACATGGTTCGTAAACGTGCAATGAGACAGGAAATCAATATGATCAAATGAAGTTTTAAAATAAAATATGTTAATAAACACACTATTGGATTTACTATTGGAAACAGCTAACACTGATGAAACCACTGATAACTATGAGACTTGAAATTCTGACAATATCTGTGCTCCAATTGACTTTACAAGAAGTGGTTAGAGTTAGAGTAAGTTATTCGATTACAGTTTAATGAGCCAGTTATCAAGCTTGAAGAAAAATGGGTTTAATGGAGTTTTTACCAAACTTCCTGATTCGGACTTTTGTCTGGCTTTAAGGTTCAAATGCTTAACCAAACTTCCTCTTCCTCAGGTGGTTGAGGAAGTAATATATGAATATATATTGAATCCACCATCCATAACTCCTCATGTCAAGAGTCAAAACAAAATATGATCAATTACGACGGATTCGAAAGTAATAAGTCATGCATGGGGCCATTGTGAATTATGAGGGGGCATATATTCATAGGAAAGTTTGCCATGAGTTGTAGAGGTCCTAATGGTATCGACCTATTCTCCGTACGCCGAGGGAAATCGAGGTTTCCATTCCTTCATTTGAGTGGTATTGCCTATAAAATCATTCAAACAGATATGAGCTGATGGCTTGGTTATAGTATTTTATCTATACACAATTATATGTACTTATTAATATAAATATGCCCTGATGATGGGGAACATGCCCGTGAACATATTAAATATTTTTTTGGAATGTCAATATTACTCATCCTTTTAATTAACAATGGAATTCCTAATAAATTCGGATAGAAGATTTATATGCCCGGTCAGAGAATTCCACCGATGGGGTACTCCTATGTTTAGTCTCGAAACGCATATATGGTATTAACAAGTGTCATTATTATACATTTTCAATGGCCATCGAAAACATCCTCGATTTTGGCATATTTCGACCAATTGGGATGATTACTGATATAATATTGACGATGGTCCCTGTGGGTTGACTGCCTGAGGAAGTTGAAGAGGGGAAACGTGATAAACTCGGTTACCATTGGCGTCGTCAAATCTTCTCTTTATTATTTGTCTCTCGTCGGAAAAACAATATTACTATTTTCTTCTGTATTATAAATAAATAAATTTAGTCAGTACAAAACACATACTAGTCTCATGTAAACAATTATTTTTACCATCTGAAGACATATAATTTCTTCAATGCACACTAGAAAATGAGGGATGTTACCTCTTCTGTGATTGGTGTTAATAAGTAAAGATATTGAAGAGATCGTCACTTCAATGATCATATCGTCGTAGCTTTGGTATGGTGAAATGATATTACACATCTACGAGAGTTTTAGATTAGGGCGAAAGCCTCGTTTACTCTTATAATGTAGTTCCCTTCAGCAAAGATAGTTGCTAAAATATAAATTTTTGTTTCAGTTTCGAAATGTCAATCGGTAAGTGCACATAAACAGCAGATAGGGCTCATGAACTATTTATGGCACTTGCCATCCTGTCACTCCACATCTATTTCATAATTCCCTAGCTGCGCATATCTGCGTATCACCTCTTGATTCTATCAGCTGTCAGGAGCTTCGGTAATTATCGCCTCCACTATAACCCAATGTTATCCAATATGTTCAATCCAAGTTAGCAATATGTTTTTCCGGTCAGTCGGAAGCATTGACTTGATTGCTTTTACGTTTGATTGGATTTTGTTTAAATTTATTTTGAAATTGGGTTTTCCTAGCGTAATCCTTCCTCCCTCCCTAATATAGCAAAATTACCTAAATGTTTTTCAAGTCCATTCTCTTAACGGGAAGAAGTTTTTGACTATTAAAATAGAACTTAAAAGTATTAAAATAGTGTCTTATCTGATCTCTCTCTCTACTCGCCAAGATCTACCGAGGCCTAAGTCAACATTAAATCTGACTATTTTTTAAATAAGAATCTTTGAAGGGCCTGTATCCTCCCCGTGGCTTGTTTTGTTTTTAGAACGTTCCAATATATGTATAAATTCTCAGGATCATAAGGATTATATTGGATAGTGTGGTATTTATAGATATGTATTATTTGTAACCTAAGAAGGAGGCTTGAGAATTTTATGGAGGATTTATTTATAATAACATTTTTTTTTTATTTACATTCACAATTTTTGTAGTGTAATTTTTTGGAGGATTTTAAATTGTAAGGATAAGAGGGGATTTAAAGGTTTTGCGAAGCCTCAAAGGTTAACTCCGTATGTTCAATAGGCCGGCCTGTTTAGTGAAGAGTAGCTAAGATTTTTTTTGTAATTTCAAGCGTTTGACAAGTCGTTCAAGCAGACAGAAACGTCGAACAGTTTTTAGTATTTTCATTCTTGCCTGAGAATTTTATGTTAGAAGCTTGTTGAGGTGAAATTCTTATATATTGTAACTGCTCTTCAGGGATTTCCTACATATAATAAGAGGGTGCTGCACAACAGGATAAGGTTAATGTATTACTTAAGGTAAAGTGATTTGATGGGTTTTAGGTTTATTTTTTTCAACAATGAACCTTTAAATCGAAATAAAAAAAATCCGTTCGCTGCTTTTCTTCAAGACTATCAGGCCGATTTTTTTTTCATATTTCATTACCAAAGACACGGGTCCATCCAAGAAATTACCATCAGCTGATTTGTCCCAGAATTGTGGCCGATTTGTGGTTCCATAAGCCCATACCTCAGCCATTTATAAAGATAGAGGGAATAAATACAAATTTAACCATAGTTTAATAATTTTTTTTATTTTTATTTTTTTTTGCTATAATTTTCAACGCCACTTGTCTTGAGTTTTGATCTTACAATAATTTGGAATCCGGAACGTTATATAGGTCAAATTATTTCTCTGATATGACGCCGTTGAATAAAGATATAATTTGAATGATGCGGCCTATAATTATCGTAATAGCCTGCCTTCTACTGAAATCAACATTAAGTTCATAAGCGTATATAAGTGCATAAGCATATATTTATGAAAGGTATAACGAATTAAATGAGAGCACAAGTCAATGTTGTGTAGTGATAGAAATATTAGGGGTGTGCCTCAGGGCCAAACCAGTTTGGTTATCCTTACCAGTCAGTAAAATATCTGTAATTACACTAATTGAGAAACTACTTTATTTAATAAATTGTTGACCTACTAAAGTGTAATTGTTACACGGTTGTAAACGTTTATGACATGGTGAAGGTCACGCAAAGATGGATGAATAAGTTAGGACTTATCACGAACACGGGGGCGACTTTAGCTATAAGTATTGACAAAGCGCAACACAAGTTTGCAGAATCGAATGTTGTCATGAAGAAGTTGAGGAAACAAACAGGCCAAGGCTCGTCAGAGAAAATGGTCAATTTTGTACTCACATCTCGTCTACTGGATGGACAACAGTCTGTACTTAGTAAACTCTATACAGTGCTTCTATTTAGAACTAGAGAAGAACGAAACAAAGAGGATACTATTTATCTCAACGCTTTCATTCCCTTTTTTGCCTTTAGGTTTTGACCATTTCACACATATCAACTGTTCAACTGATCAACTTGTGGATTGTACTGTACCTAACGATCAGTCTCTTCGAAGATAGCCTATGCAATCTTTGAAAGGAGAAAAATGCATTTATTATTCGAGGAATTCAGATGAAGTCTACTTCCCTGAAGGTCTTAATTTATCCATGTTGTGCAAGATGTAGACCTTTGTGTACGACTACACTTTGTTGGTTGGAACGCACTTCGTTATTATAATTATGCGTATACTTTCAACGACTTCAATAAATTTTCGGATCTCCACGTAAATATACGCGTATCCAGTATTTCGTTTTGAAGGAAGGAGGGTACATACAAGGATCTACTTTAAAGAAACCCACCCCAACCTGGGAAGTAAGGGGTATTCTCTTATTTTCTATGTCTCGGTATATTATTTATAAAATAACATTCAAATAAGTTAATAAAAGTTTTTTTAAACATAAGCATATGTAAAAGTATTTTGTAATCTTGTGATCACTCCCATGCCTACGCCACTACGCGTAGGAGTTTAACCAGCCTAAAGGCACTTTTATATTTGTAAAATAAAAACCTTTATTCTGCAGATTAACTTGTTTTGGATACCGCTCTCCATAACTATGTAAAATTTCATTTATTTGTGATGTTATCACTTATTAGAGTGTAAAGAAAAAAAAAATAGGTTAGGGTTAGAAAACTTTATTTTACAACCATGTACGTCACCATGGGAGGAGTACAGAGGGTTTCTTCTCCCTAATAATTTTAAAGCCCAAAAAGTTGGGAAATTTGATATTTGCGAACCTACTTCAAACTATGAAAATTGTCGAAAAATATTTTACCCAAAAATTTCAAATACCAGTAGGTACCCTTTAAGTTACAAGATTGGGATTTTATCGATACAATTTTGTGTTTGAAAAAAAAAAAATATTGTTCGGATATTCCATCAAAATTGTTGGAATTCTCTTACCCATAAATTGTTCCAATGCTCCTCTTTGCAATTTATGGAAAATTATTCAAGATGTACACTCATAATTTTCCCTCTGAATCTTCATTCAGAACAACATTAAATTATTTTTTCCATTAAATATCACATTAGCAAATTTTTTCTTTGCCATATAGTCTTTTCGAATTTTCTCATTTATTGTAGCTGAATATAAAAGATTATGGAAGAATTCTTATTCCTTCTGATTATATATTAAAATTAATTGTAGAGAAACTACCTATTGTTATCATTGCAGCACTTTTTATTTTCACTAGTTTAGGATGGTTATCAGAAATTAATTAGGAAATAAGTTCAGAGTTTGTGGATTTGTGCGGGTATGCAGTTTATAATAAGATTAATCTCAATTTCCAGCAAACGCTGCAGTATTAGGATTATTCAATTAAATCTGAATAATTTTATCTACAAGGTAGGTATTATAAGAAATTTATGTTTTAGTAAATTGAAATTTCGGAACTTATATCGAATAGATGTTTACATATAAATTTAAATGTTTACTGGCATTGGCTAGTGTGATTATAATAATTTTTTTTACAAAATATACTTTTAAATTTAATTTTTTTTTTTCATTTTTTACAAATTAATGAATCTGCAACCTTGGTAATATAAATTAGGAACTATTTTTTTGTTTATAAAATATAGAAATTGTATAGTATGCTAATACTTTAATTAATTCAGCAATTCCGCATATGTAAGTGATATTTGCGGAATGTGCCTTAAGGAGGTTAGGTTTGTTTGATAAGTCACTACTGCGACAATTACTGTCAACTGTAGGGCCAAGGTTGATGCGACTGTAGCTTCTGTCATGACGAATACTGCTCTAAAATTACTGCGGCAGTTACTATCATGGCTGTTATAGTCGCGTAAAAGGGCCATTACTGTCATAAGCCATGTTTTCAGAAAGTAATTTTTTTGGGATCATTGCATATCATTTGATTTGTGACTTTATAAAGAAAAACAAGGATTTTTGAAAATTTCCTCTTATCTGTACCAAAATATAAATCAAATGCTAACGTTTTTTTTTTTTTTAGAGTTAAATCAACTTTAAAGATAAAAAAAGCTAAGTTGGAATATTTTACAGTAGGCAAAATTTCAAATTAAACGGCAACCTTCTAATTTATCATTCTGTTTGAGCAATAAGATTGTGTTTGAGCTGTTCCGTTTCCCTAGGCTGTTATGTTTAATCTTCTCCAGAAAACATTAGCGATTCATCTCAGATAGGAAGTTTTAAATTTTCTCAACGCTTTTTCGTTATCGTCTAAAAGAGTTTAAAAAAATGTACTCTTTGGGTTTTCAAAACGTAATTACTTTTTTTTTCATGGTACTTTCAGTTTCTAAAGAGATATTTCTTCTTAGGAAATGGAAGAATTTAAAAAACGTTTTAGGCATAGAAGCAATCTAATTTCAGTCCTAGCCACCGGGAAATTGTCGGAAAAGTATCGTTTTAATCTAATCGCTTTTCCAAGCCCTACCGTTCTATCTCATACCCTAAAGGTATGTTTTCGGAATTCACATTTATGGGCATAACATTGCTAAATATTATTGTTTCCTTGGATAAGATTAAATTTCAGGAAAACACAATTTTCCTCGAAATTATACAGCGTAGCGTTCAAATTCTAAGATTACTTTTGTCGAATGAATTATGGAGAGAGGAAGCATCGGGTGGAAGAGTTATTGTTCATTTCGTTTGATATCTCCTACAATGAGTATATATCTGTTATATTCGTGAAATACAACCGATATATGAAAAACAATATATATACCATTATTAATGGTACACTACACAATTCCTGAGATTATTACGAAACAATTTAGAATATTAAAATGATAGTGAATATTCAAAAATTTCTACCATGTGATTTTACAAGGCTTAGTATAAAGGCACCATTTTAAGAAATTAAAAAAAAAAAATGTTTTACACAAAACCGAACTCTTCCATTTATTGATTGATTACAATATTATGATTATTTTCGCTCTGATTGGTTAAAAAGAAAAATGTTTAGCTAAAGTTAGAACAAGCTTCTGTCCAAAAATTAAGATACAGCAGTTTAGCATAAGTGATATACGATGGCTTAGATTTTATGTTAATGAAGAAAGTTTTCCCATGATCAAAGTTGCTCGGATAACTAGTAAATCCCGAATTCCATCTAGTTTTGCCTATAGAGCAAGGAATTTCCTAATCATAGCGACATATGACACATCCCAAAAAAGAACTATAATAACAACACAGCCCATATTTTTACTTGCCGCCATTTTAGAATCCATAATTTTCCAAAACTTTTTGAACTTCGCTAATCAAGCTGGATTCCCTAATTTGCCGTAAGTTTAGCTTGTCTAAGCCTTTAACCGAGGATATAATTAATAGACAGTTTTAAGTTTAACAAAGTTTAGAAGCATATTTCTTATCTCTTTTAGTTAGTATTTTTCATTTTTATTTATTTTTACTTTTGATCTACACGCAACTTTCTAAAGAAAAACATACTGTATTTATTAAATAATTTTTGTGGAATTGTTATTTAAAAAAAAAAAAAAAAAAACGTGAGAAACAGAACTCTGTCACTAAGTCCTATTTTCAGTAAAATACAAAATTTAAAATATCTCAATGATGAGCATGGGAGAGAGTTGAAACCTCCAAAAGGTACTCATTTGGACGCAACTGCATTTGGAAGGGCTGTTGTGGTGCATAAGTCCTTAAAAATCGCGAAAAAACGTTTGGCCTAATTGAAACTTTGACTAAAATTTAGTTCCTCTTCTACGTAAAGTTCTACCTTGAAAGCGACCATATATAAATAATTTCGGCTCATTTGATCCAAAGGGACCGCTGGAAGTGCCAAAATGTAGCGGAAAAAAATAATATATATAATATATAAATCAATCTTTATATTGCAATGATAATAATAAAAAACATATAGTTAAACACTCGTTATATTTGCGTTATATTAACTTATATAACTACGCTTCCCAGTAGGACTAGTCATCCAGGGAAGTATTGACTATTATTCGCTAAAGGGAAGTTCTGTGCAAGACAAATAAATAAATAATTAATCAAATAATTTAAAATAACAAAAACAAAATTTGTATAAATTATTTTGTATATACGAACTTGATATTGCACAAATAAAGCCTATTTTCATTTCATTCGTTTCATTTCAACTTATTTTTATGTGAAATTTATATTACTTTCTATATAGCCATTAAATATTTAACTTTTATAAGGAAGTTTTATCACCGTAATTTCAATTCACAGTTGGTTTATGAATACTCTATTGGTATTTTTGCCATTTAGCGTTTACTCGAGGCTGTTGGGTACGACGTTGTAGCGACGCTCGGAACAATATTTATTTGCGCAAACCATACCCTCTCCCCCCTTGCCACTTCTCTGCCCTCCCCCCACCCAAACGGTTTCATTAGCATTTGCTCCCTAAGCCAAACAGATTTATTGTATGTGGGCCCGCCCTAATGGCTACTCGATATCCCCAAATACTTAACAAGGGTTACCCCATCGACCTTTCCTACCGGTTATCGAGTTTTGCTTTAAATCGATTCGTCAGGTTTTGATGTTCTTGTTACTCAGGTTACGCAAAGAGATAAGAGAACCTTGTAAATGTTATGTTGGAGTTTCCTCGAAACTACATGCTGATTATGTAATTACCTTCCGTTCTATTTTTTTTTTTTATATTTAATTTTCTCTTTGAAAAAGTGTAAATAACATTGAATCTGCAGAAAAAAAAACACGCATAAGGTAAGGATTATGTGAAAGTTTTCTGAATTGTTTTAGATTAATTAAAAACCAGAAAATATAATAAAAGAAAATGTTTTTGTTTATTTATTATATCTACATTGCTAAATTAAAATACAGCTGGAGATTGGCGCACATTAAAAGAAATATTATACTTACAGTGGGTTTTCTTTCTTTTCCGCGCCCCTATCAACTTCTTAAGATTTTTTTTTTTGTTTTGTTTTTTCATTATGTTTCTACCTTACTCATCATCGTCAAATTATTCGTTATAGGTATTATTTTTATTTTTTTCTACGAGATTATTAAGATTTTTTTTATTTTCTTTATATAACTGATATCACAAACTTTTATCGTCAATACTACCTCAATAATAGTGGATAAAAAAAAATTATTTTCCTAAAATATTATATTTTAAAAACTAAAATAAGAACACCGAAAGTAGTTCATTTTTCATATTTCTTTTGGATTCGCTTTTATTATTCATAGTATATTGGATCCTGAGAGATGAAGATGACACATCTCAAAGAAAAATAAACTAATCTGTTTTTTTTTTTTTTTTTTTGTTTTTATAGAAAATAAGAAAACTTGAAAAAAAAATGATCTGCATGTTAAAGGTCGAATTCTTCAAAACTGTCCAAGTCAACCAAGAATGGTTTTCTTTTACTCATGTTGACTAATGGATATTAATTTGAATGCTCATATTTACACTCCCGAAGACTTTTTTCCTAAACCCTACGTTCTTCACTAATTTGAATTTACCGCGCATTGTCTCGAAGACTTTATCGAAAACGATCCTGAAGTTAACGATGAACATTGTCATTTTACATTCTCATATGAGGAACTTAAACTTCCCTGTTAAAATCAATGGGCACAGTGAAAGTTAATTCTTAATAGGCAAATCTCATTTTGAAAAGCGCACCGGGCTTTTTTTATAGCTTCAACCAATTCTTAAATAAAATAAGAAAAATACTAACCAGTCTTCTAGCAAGCTCATCTCTATATTTTAAAAAGTTTAATATATTCTTACTTCAATTTTAAATTAATTAAGTCAAACTAGAAAAAACCTTCTAATTTTAAACCAGTTACTGTAACATCAATAGTGGTTAAAAACAGTTTAAATGTATAACAGCTTGCGCCATATTCCTCTAATATTTTCATAAAACTAAAATAAGTTTTAATCTTTTGAATTGTACACGCATTGATGATTGTATCTTGGAAATAATAATAATATTATTGCAGGCAAGATAATATCTTCTGATATTCCTGTGATTTATCAAATCCCAGATATTTCCACACAAAGAGCGATAAGCGTACGAGGGGGATGTAGGAGAGATCAAAAACCCCCGGACTCCAGGCTCCAGTAGATGCATCAATTCCATTAACTGCTGGAACCGATCCAAACTTTCCTAATTGCCTACTCTATCACCGCTAACTTGATCCGACACCTCCATTCCATTTTCTTATACTGTTTAATACCGCCCTCTCCATCCCACTGGTCTTATTGCGGTGGTTTATTCCGGCCGATGGGACGGGGCCGTATTAATATGGCTCTCAGGTAAGTGCCAAGGAGTTAACAATATTCGTCGACTAACAATGTTACTTGGGGTTCGTAATCAGATTGCGTCGGACATATCGACCTGAACCTCCCTAACAGCTTTCAGAGGCACCACACACAATATACACTTCAGAGTACAGTGAACCATGGTACGCTTGTAAATAAAAGTTGTAACTTTTATGAACCATCGGAATTAATGATATTTATGATTAACATGATTCATAGGATTAATTCCTCAAGGGTAACCCATCAACTTGTGGCAATTTGCTACACTAACTCATTTATCAAGACTCAATTAACGAGCCCCTTCTGGTATGGCTAATGATATTTTGTCACTTCTTTCTTGATAAGAAAAATTACTTAGCGTTTAATAAATATGTCTATAAGTTTAGTTAATTTCGTCTTGTTTTTTTTTACATCAACATCCTTTAAACAACATGTTATTATTAAAGCCTCTAGTATCTCTAATAATAGTTAAAAACTAACCTTTGAAAGTTTTATCAATGAGACATCAGGATTGAAAAACTAAATCACATTAACACCGACTGGAGACAGTACATCCCGCTGCAACATGCTTATAGGGACTGACTAAGTAGACCACCTCTTAACAGTTCAACAATTATTCTTGATTAGTACAATAACTATAGCAAAAAAACATAAGTGTATATTGTACACTCCGAGAAGCTAATAGGCCGAGAGATAATATAATGATTCGCTATGGGGAAGTTAGAAGTTAAACCTAAAGGTCTTTTTGGATCTCTTGTTAAGTAACAATATTCACATTCGTTATTAATACGTGATGGTGACGATATATTTAATAATCATAATTAATAATTATATTTAATATTAATAATAATTAGCATTTCAATGATGTTAATAAAATTTACTAGATATAAAGAAAATATTAGACTTGCTGCAAATAAAACCTTATTTGTCTTTTATCCGAGTTAAATGAGATATTTTATGCGTTTGTTTATTTCTTTTTTTTTTTTTACATTTATTATTTTTTTACGCTGTTGAAAAGTAGTAGAGGGAGAAAAAAATCATCATGATAAAGTAACTAATACGTTTTTTCTTGTTTGTTTTCAAGAGTTGATTTTTTTCTTTTAAAAAAAGGACATTCATCGTTCTTGCCAAGAAGTTGGTCTTTATGAGACTAAAATACAACCTCCTTGGCTGTAATGTAAGCTCTTACTTGAATTTGACTTAGTAAGGGTGATATTTCAGGGCGGAGCTTACTTGAGAGAAGTAACTTGTAACTTGGGAGGTATCGAGGTATCATCTCCATTTAAAGCGCAAATCGAGTCTGATTTTCAACGTTGCCTCTGTCAGGGTAGCGCGACCCTTTTTAAAATTAATTAAAACTTTCAAATAATTATATTATTTTATAACGTTAAACTATTAAATATTAATAAGACATTGAATACTAGTTATTAGGGGATTTCGTCGATGAATGCAGTATTTATATTTGTAAAATTCAATAATGTTTAAAATGTATATATTAAATGGCCTATTTATTTTTTTGATAATTATGTTTAATAATAAACGTTTACACCTAAGAAATAAAAAAAATTATGAGAAAATTAAAAGCCTTATTCCAATGATTATAACCTTTTGATTTTGTTAAATTATAAAATAATTTATTATAAAACGATCAAGATCTACTATAATAGAATGCTATAACATTCAAATCAAGGCTTTTGGCTGAAATGTAACTTAATCCGAAACGGAGCAAACCGTTGGGTCGTTTGTAACTGAAGTATAATTAGCGGGGAGATATCGAAAATTCAGTGCCGGCGCCGAGGGGTTGGCTTAAAAACGATCCCGCAAATGGAATTATTAGCACCCCGTTGGGAGATCTACCCCCCCGGGTGTAAATTATTAAACCCTCCCTGGCAGAAAACAAACCAATCCACATAACGAATCATGGCCGCTCCCCTAAGGCTCTGGAGAAGTTCCATTTAAATTTCTTTCCGAAATTAAAGTGTCTTCGAGAGAAGAAAACAATAAGTCCAAATTAATGTAAAAATATCATTACTTAAATGGGTTAAGTAAATGGGTATTACAACTGTGCTCGGTGGGAAGCCGGACTTAAATCTTGCCACTCCAATTTTTTAGACAATTCAATTTATGGTGATGAAGCAAAAATGAAACTCGTAAATTTATTTCGTTTTAGGCTGAAGTGCTCCTTTTGGTCCGTTCTCCCCAACTTTAAGCCCGCTCATTTGATAAACCCACCAACAACCTCTTTTTTTTTTTCTTTTTTTCGATTTTCTCACTTTCCTAAAAACAGTTTCTTTGCGTATCCAGTTTTACCGACAATCCTCTTAGAATTCTTTTAATCATAGGGATCTTCAGAAAATATGATCATCTAAGTGTTGATACTTTTTTAAAGTGGAAAAATGATTTCTAGAAGTGGGAAGTTACTGAAATTTGTTCGAACTGATTTGGTAAAAGTTAGTTATGGATTCATTCATACGGTTTTTCAAAATTATCGTTAGATATGATTGTTTAAAATTTTATTTCTGTAGAATATTCTCTCTATTCGTATCAATTAGTTTCTATATGCCTATTTCTCCCAAGTTCTTACATTTAATAGGGAACGGAAGTTGGTAGTAGTCTGGCTTTTCGATATAGAACAAACTGGAAACCGTAGTTTGACACTCACTTCCTTGGTTTCCCAACAGAGTACCCGACGTTATTAATATAATAAGTCAGACGGAGTACAGTATCACACTGTACCCAAGAAATCGCAACGACTCTATCAAATCTCACTATCAAAGTTGTCAAAAATTAGAATAACTTAATCGCTATTAGTTCATGGCTCTGTTATGTTTCAAAAATCATTCAAAAAATGATTTAAAAATCATTCGGGGCCTGTTTATAGGCATTCAAAGTATAATCCACGTTTCAAGAAACGATATCTAGCATAAACCGACTATTAGCTATTGTACTTTGTTATTTTTAAATGGATGAACCTTACTAAGTTAAAAAATGAAAATATATTTACCTTTTTTTCACTACTTCATTCTTTTAACTCACAGCTCGAATCATTTCTTAGTTTTTGATTTGATTTTTTAATATTTAAAAATATGTTATAATTTTTAGTATTTTTTAAAAAATTACTTACGAATATTGCTTCTTCACTGCAAACGTTACGGAAGTTTTGTATTCTTAAGGGAACTGAAAAAAAAAAAAAATTGTCTTCAGAATCGAGAATTTCGACTCGCGTTTTACGTTTTAGACATGAAGTGTCGTTCTTTCTGTCTTTTGTCAAATCCACGTGACGGGTATAACACCGAATACCATTAATCCGATTTTGATGATTTTTTTTAGGAATTGTGAGGGGTGGTCATTAGATGGCCCCATATAAATTTAATCAAATACCATCCATAACTTTCACTTTGGCATGCTCGATAAGTATTTTCTTGACACATATATTTATGGAAAACGGCTAATCTGATTTAATTCCAATTTTTGAGAAAAGTTAGGAAATAGTGAAGAAATGGCCCAATAGCCAAACCACTTTCACTGAGGCCGGCGCAAACGTATTTCCCTTGACACGCCTATATTTCAAAAACGGCTTTTATTCTCAAACTACATTGACCTTGGAATGTAGGTAATTATGTGCCGAATAGAATTGGTAGACCTTTTTTTTATTCAATTTAATGTTTTTCTGTCAAAATTTTTTAGAAACATTTAGAATATCTCGTTCGTAAATGCTTTGGATCATTTTATCAGTAGTCGAACCATGAAAGCCGGCGTTAAAACAATAATTAAAAATTAGTAATTTTTAATTTTAAAATATTTGGAATAATGCTTATCTTGCATATATTTTTTTTTTTATATACATGATTCATGCTTGTTTTGTTTTTTTATTGCTACGAAAGAAACATGACCCGCGTTTTAGAATTTTATTACAACTCTATCAATTCCATCCCAAACACATACCGGGTTGGCTCTCCTTTTTTTTATAATTTAAAAAATTACGCGATTTACCTTTCAGAATTAAATTGCTAAACGGCAGTTATTTTGTTTGACAGTAGCTTCAAGTATATTCGGTTCAAGGATTGTTGTTTCATGAATTCGATATGTAAGGAGGAGTATCCTATGGAATTTCAATTAAATCAAACTGAATCAGCAAGATTTGAATATGAGAACCAATAGGGGTCAATATTTGTCCTAATACAATTATAACCAGCGTTTAATTTAATATACCATGGAAATGAGATACCTTACAATTAAATTAAACAACATTAATTTAATTAAATATTACTGTTATTTTTTATATTGTTAATTTTTTAGCTTATGTGTACGTTACTGGTTATACATTGACTACTAATTATTAATGTATTTTTAAAATATCTTACTTTAGCAGTTATGAAAAACCTTTTTCAATTAGCGTACTTTGCTATAAAATAAATGGATTCAAAGAATCCGGTTAGCAATTTAAATATAATTTGAGTATCTAGAGAAGACATTACGATACTTTTTTCCAGATCAAGAATAACTTTTGAAGCAAATACAGGAATACAAAATTTTAATCGATGCATGGTACTGAGAATAATGACATGTTATGCAGAAAATTTATTTTACAAAATTCAATGAGTTTAATATGGTGCACTCCAAAGTAAAATTTCACACTTCAGTTGAAAAATTTCTTCTATAAATAGGTAAACATTCTCAAGAAATAGTAATCAAAAATATACTAAATGAACTACTAAAATTATTTACAATATATTTCATTTTTCATGCAAAATATGGTTGACGTGTGCAAATGCTCTTGGTTTCTTAGAATACTGCATCAACGAGACTATGTTATCATATTTTTTTTTAAGCCTTCAAGTAAAGTTCTGAGTTCTGAATATAGTATCCCCAATATTTCATTTATAATATTTATGTTGTATTCCAAAGTAGGGTTAAAAATATTTATTTGTGCATTACTAAATTCGCGATTGGAAAATGCAATTCTGTCTTATTCATTACTGCAAATTAAATTAAATATTATTTTTTGGTGGTGCAGCTGATTAGATAATGTGAACTGGTCTGGTCAGTAATTTACACAAAATTACATGATTGAACTCTTGGGGTATTGAAGCAACATGGAAGTAGCACGAAATGCATTTTTAAATAAATAAATTATAACACGATTATTTTATTATTTTTTTTTTAAACAGCAGATGAGATTTACTAATCTACTTTTAAAAAAGAAATTTAAGGTCCAGATGCTTCGATAGTTATAATCTGACACTTCAATTCTTGTCCCGGCAACTTCCTAAACCTGCAGAATCTATTGATTGGCCTTTCGGCTGTCGGTAGGGTGAGTGTGAAGGACAGGTGTTGTGAGATAAGGGATGATCTCGGTGGTGTTCCCTTTTCTTCTAAACGTTGAGATGAGGCCTGGTTAGTTTGAGATCTACACCATTCCTCAAGGATAGTTCCCATTCAGTTCTCAGTTCTGCCATCATATCTCGGGTTGCCAGTCAGGAATACGAATCAGTTCTCTGTTGAATACGTAATCACCCTCTGTGTCAATGCAAAAGGTAGCAATGGTGTGAGGTATCATCAGTGTTTGAAGTTCCTTCCACTTCTCCTGAATTATCATATGTATTCCGTTCAATAAATTTCTCCAGTTCATTTTTTTTTTCCTTTTGAGCCAAACATAAGAGATTTCCAGCTTAAGGCCATTCCCATGGGTATTTTATAAGTTTTCCTTTAGACCATTAACAATGCTAACAAAAAAAAAAATTAAACAGCCGAATATAACATAATCTAATTTTATTTACTGGAAAATTTTTTTAGCCGAAGAAAGAGAGAAAAACATCTTAAACAGCTTGGTTCAGTTCTGACTATTTCGGGCAATTATGTTCTAATCCTCTACACTTAGCTCTTTCATATCTGTATTTGCCTACGTTAGAGATAAACTGTCGTATGCCCAATTATGCTAATTTTTATTTTATTATCATATTTGCATTATTCTGGCCGATTTTTTCGAGTGCAAGGATCGTAAATAAGCTAAAAGGATAATAAAAATGCTGCACATCCAATATAAAAACCGACTACCGTTTATATTTCAAATCTATACTTTTATCAAGTTAATCAGAGTTTTCATTATTAATGTTCACTTGCAAATAAAATTCATTCATATGAGCTGATCAATATTTATAAGAAGTAGAATTTAATTTACATAAAAACAACAGTATAAAGAAAATTAAAAAGTTCATTAAACAAAAATAATAAAGAAAGGTCTAGTGGATATTGAATATCCGATAAATTAGACTGGGAGCAGTCACCATTTATTTTGCATTTTATACGGATTAAACATTAAAAAAAAAAAGTGAATTAAAAAGTTTCAGAACCTGAGATAAATTTCATTCATCTTGAGTATAAGGTCTCGTAGCCATTCTGCATAAGAAAACTATCCGATACTCAACTTTACTAGAATATACAACTGTATAAACGTTATCGATGATGACCACTGATGATGCAGGAAGACCTCAGGGATACAGAAATCGGACACAAAAATTAACAGAATAGAAAACGAATTAATAAACTGGAAATCGGTGATGAACTGACAGACATGTGCCCCAATGGTAGAACGAGGTGTAGGCGGAAGAATAAAATTCAATCCTATCTTCTCAAATTGGGTTTGGATGGTGTTTTGAGAGAAAGATGGAGGGGTCTTTGTTGGTATCAGCATTGATCCTTTCATTTTCTTATACCTCTTATTATAATTTCCTCCTTGATTCTAGAAAAAAAAAAATCTTTAGCACACAATGAAAACGACGATTATTCGTGCTAAGCACCGCACTCCCTCAATGTGTTAACTTAATTTATTATTAATAAAAAAAATATTTTTAACAAATTTGTTTAATTAAAAGCTTTTATTAATAGTATCATTCAAAGGCTTTTAGGAAATGTATTACTATTTATTTTCGCACATATTATTTCCTACAAACTTCTTGTTATTTCTACATTTTGTTACATCTACATTTGATAATATTCAGATGTTACTTCGTGTATCTGTTTTGTTGAAAACGACCCTAATAATTTTTCCTAATTGTATTCGCAAACTATTTTCTCATTTTTTTGAATACCCCTAGCATAAATTGCACCATATGTTATATTTCGGATTTTTTTTTTTTTTAAAGAAATCATTTTAGCTGAACGTAATATAAATTGGGTTTTGTAAGAATATTTAAGTAAAGCTACAAACAACAAACCCAAAATATTGCACTATACACATACAAAAACGAAAAAAGTTTCTTACAAAATTAATTAAGATCGTTCTGGATTTCTTATAAAGTTATCTTTATAATTGTGTTTTAGCCGCCCCGGAAGACTTTACTTCGGTTTATAATTTCATTTGATTTTAAAATATCAAATAGGTTAGGATCTTTGTTTGGCTAACCTCACATATTCTATATAAGTTTATAAATGTTCATTCAGATGTTTTATGCTGAAAATTATACTTGGTAAAAAAAAAAAAAAATTAACTGACTGTGACTTGTTAATATGAGTATTTGACAGAATGTCAATATTACCCCGTTGGTATTCGTTTACAAGCAGACAGTATTGCCGGCAAGTATAGTAAACGTTATTTCGTTTATTGAACCTGTTGGGATGTAGTGAGAGTCCTGCAGGGCCTGTAGGACGACTAGCAGTCAAATATTGGCAGGGATCCTCTGAAGCAATTTATTTGAGGGTTTTCTTCCAGAGAACGAGGCCATTTAACCACAATAAGGTCCTCTCATGGACTCCACAGCTCCTGAATAGACTCTCCTCCATTGTCCTGCCTAAGGACCGTGTATTATTTCTCTGTGCTTTGTTTTCCACCAGTTGGAACATTTCAGCACCGACTCCAGTAAATTAACCAAATTAGGCCCCGGGGAATTCGAGGGAAAGCCGCGTCGATAAATAGGAGATTTCCATTATTAATCATGGCTGCAGTACGTTAATAATTAATTACACTAATTGTTAAATGGGCGTGATATTTGTATGCTTCCATCTCCGTTTCATGTAGCCTTGCTCGTGTTATAAATGCCGATACTTATAGCTAGCTTATTTAATTCTTATTTTTAAACAACCTATTTTATGTTAGGAAACCCAGATGAATATACCGGACAAACGATGCTACCAAATTGCTATGTGCAATAAATTAAAAAATAATATATCAAAATGGTAGGAAGAGCACCAGGCTTGCCAAAGTGACAAAAGATCAAAATAATAATAAGGTCAGACGAACCCCGGGATTTTGAGCGACTACCATCAAAAATCGTTCTGTAAGTTGGATCAGAGTTTAAAAAAATCCTCACATCTATGTTACGATCCATCCCGATTGTACTCGATCACCGTGTCACATCAATATGAAATGCCGTGTAAACTTCAAAATTAAAAAAAATAAAGAAAAAATAACTTGCTCTTCTTTCAATATATTCATAGCCGTTACTTAATTATGTCTTTAGTCAGCCTATCCATTCTTGCACCTATATTTTCTTTAGATTTATTATATAGATAATCCATATGTGCTATGTTCGTTTTCGTTTTCTCTGTGCTGAGATAATATCAAAAACCCTAATTTTTTATTTTATATTCTTGTTTTTTTTTTTTTTTTAAGTGAAGTAAAATTACGTGAGGAAAAAATATTCTGATTTAGGATTATTTTGTAATTTTATTTTTGACCAGATTTTACGATTAACAGTTAATTGTTAATTTTTTTCTATTCGACAGTATATTACTTGATGATCCTTACTATTAAAACAAACATATCTCAATATGACGAAAATTTGATTTTTTAAACGTTTTTTTGTTTCTGCTGAAAAGTTGGGATTAGAAAGATCTGGTTTCACATTTTGAACAACGTTATGTCGTGTCAAATAAGATATTCCTGAGGTTGTTTTTATAAAAATATTATATGTATATAAGTATATATATATATATATATATATATATATATATATATATATATATAAAATGAATACAGGTGAAAAACAGTTTTCCATTTATGATTTTGACGTTAGTGAAAAGAGTCTAAATGCCTAGTTTTTTAAACAGAAAATAATAGCCGGTGAGGGGAAAAATAATAAAATTTAATAATGTAATTTCGTTTTCCTGAAAAATTTTCAAGAAAGGAGATATATGGTTTTTTTCCCTGACCAACTTTCCTATATGAAATCTCAATTAAACATAATTTCTAAAAGAGCTTGTACTGTTTTTTATGACAAAAATGCCACAATTTGATTAATGATGAAATGAACAAAAAATGAACATTATCCTTTTTTAAAAAAAAAAAGAAAGATTATTTATTGATGTTTTATCAGTGAGTTGAGGAGTAGCGATAAATATAAATAGGCCAAATTCAAACACTTTCCTGCATAATTCCGCTTTTTCTTATTGTGGCGATATAAAACGAAATGAACGATTTATACACATACACTTATTAGAGTCTGTGTTTGAAAATAAAAGGAATGATCATTTTAACAACAATAAGCTCAGAAAACGTAGATAACACGAAATAACATTTTTTTACTAACTAATTAATTAAGGGATTCAACGTTTCCTTAAGTAATGATTCAAATTTACACCGAGGAAAGAGCGGTATAAAATAATTAATCATTTTCCATGCATTTCGGAAAAAAAGGGAAATAATCTCGAATGTTTTTAAATTAAAAATTAATGAGCTAGTAACTAATTGTATTGATTCAAAGCGAGAGATTTAATGAATCCTATTATAAAAGAATATAATCAAACAATTATTTCGATTCGAACAATGGGCTTGATTAGTTCATCTCAATTTACTCCGCATGGATTCGTAACTCATTGATAACAAACCGTATTTATCTCGCACCCTAAATTTAGTGTTCCCCACCAGTGCCTGGGCAGTGGTAGAATTTATGAATTCTTTAGAGCCCTTGTTATTGGACTGTGGGACATAAGACGGAATGCTTATAATTTCATCTTTCTCGGAAAATGTTCTGAGCTCATGAAAAGCTGGGAAAGCCACGCAACTGAGTGATGACTCTTCTGTCCTCGCAAAACGATTAGTCTGAATTTCACCGCGCTAATTTTTCAACCAGAATTATTTTCTCCATTTCAATTCTAAGTCTATTATATTCGATGCCATTCCTCGTTTCCCGATTATTAGGTTTTGTATTTTTTTTATTTTTTATGCATTACAATCTTAAATATCTAGTCTAAAGTGTTTCAATTATTTAACACCTATTCAAATGAATATAACTTTTATTTTAATTTTTTTTTAAATCTCTAATCCTCTCCAACGTTCTTTTGTCTTAAACACATGTTCCAAAAATATTCAAATTAATTCTTCATCAATATATAAGTGGTAATTCTGGTTTATTATTTTCGAAAATGAACCATTGTAATCGACTAAGAAAAAAATTCTATAGTTATATCTTATCAGGGCTTCATTTAATAACCCTTTTCGATTAACTTTATTTATTTATTTACTTTTACACACCAATAACGTTTCGGGCTCTTTGCCCATTTTCAAGTTGTTTAATCTAAAAACATAGTATGTATTAATATGAGAAATATGAGAATTTGAATATTATAAATTTGAGTGTGTGTGTGTATATATATGTATATATATATATATATATATATATATATATATATATATATATATATATATATATTTATATAAATACTTGATTATAACCTATTTCATTACCTTGTATCAATTCAGGAATTTTATTTATTTATTTCCATTCCATTTTCTTAGTTTCAAAAAGGAAATTGAGCTACTTACTATACTTGTAGTATTGAATTCAAGAATTTAATGTAACACTAGTTGCTATTTTTTGTTTTCTATTCGATGTTCAATATTTCCCCAATCATTTACGGTATCACATTAAGATCGTCTCCTAAATACGTTAAAAAAATATATTCATCTTCCATGAATCTTCAAGTGCCCGCCGGTTCACTTTATTGGAAGTAATGTTTTTCGATTTCAAGCTCCGAGAAAATTAAGTAGAAATAAACGGAGTATTACTATGACCTGAATCATGATTGCTAGATGGAAATTCTGTCGAACCGTAAATCATCCTCCAGTACTGCTTTTTTTTATCACTCGACTGTTTCCAGTCAATTACAAACGAAAAAAAAATATGGCTTTCAAAACTAATCCCACTTTTTATTACTACGCTCAACCGAGATAAATTTAGAGCTTAAGTGCAAAAAACAAGGGTACGTGTTTTATTTTACATATGTTCGAAAGATAAAATTGATTTTTTTTAGCAAGGGATTTTTACCTCGAGATTAGAAAAAAAAGTGTTGCATTGTTAGTCATTCTGAGCGAAATCTGTTTTTTAAAAATGTATGTTTAGTTTTGCCAAAAAAAAAAAAATGTTGGCAAAGGATTATTTTCAAATGCGAGGGGGGACAATATTTTTTTCATGAATAAACAGATAATCTAATGTTTGTATGATACATTACAGTAAATTAATATGCAGTAACAACAGGACTATTGATAATTACAAAATAGAAAGGTTAGAACTAATTACTATTTGCTGGTTGAAGATTTTCGATACATTCTGTGGGAAGGAGGGTCCACTTGCGTACGCCAAAGGCCAGCATCTTTAGGTGCTTAATAGATTTTTTGTAGTTTTTCTCGAATTGGCAATTTATAATTTATTGTTTATGTTCCCCAGTTACCTCCAGTGAAGAGAGAGGTCGAAAGCAGACACAGACACGGGCGAGGGCAGCTAAGAGCGGAAGTTGCCGCACTGGCAGAATGGGAGATAAAGACGGAAGACGAAGTGGCTAATCTGAACTCCCGACTGGACATGCTTGAGACGAACTCCAGCTTGGAGAAGATCCATGGATCAGTTCTGGAACTACTCGAGTCGCTGGAGGCTCTGGAAACGAGGGTTGACACCAGCCTGCCGGCCATGAGGAAGGAGATTTCGCGGTCTGAGCTTGACCTCGCTAGGGTGGCGCAAGATGTTGCCTTGCTCAAAGAGGAACAGGTAAGTTAATTATTATTCATTAAAATAAATAATAAAACAAATATAATAAATAAAACATTTCTGGAATATTCCAAAACCAAACCTTCAATTTTAACTTTAACTTTTAGCTAAATTCAGGCGTCTTCAGGATTATCAGCCATGCGATTTAAATTTTTCAGCTCCTTGGGATCTCCAAGTAGAACACTAATCATTGACTGATTCGAGACAAAAAGAGTGGCAATTCTATTCAGTGAATCAAAACTCCTCTATTCCCGGTCACAAGTTTTTTCGAGCGAAGTCGTACTTGTAAATGTGCGTCAGCGAATCTAATCCTCCACATCTCCTCCGAATTTAATTTATCCATTTTTAAGACAGATCGGCTAGCTCTTTTTAGTGATTCAATGAATCATGAAAAAGAGCGGTTTCTCCCATATCTGTTCTCTTGTGCTTTGAGTATCATGCTACCGAACACATGGGATGTAGCCATTGACAAATTATTTTGTATAGCTTACATTATTTATTTAATAATATGGTTTAATAGTGTGATCGTAGTCCTGTAAAAATTGCATTTGATGAAATTTCGATTGGTTTGTGATTTACTTTGACTTATGAGACTTAAGGTTTTTTTTTCAGGACATTCCAAAAATGACTTTCATTATGTTTAACGATTTTTAAAACTTTCATCGTTGAGATTTTTCTTTTTTAATTTCCAAAACAGAAAATGTTCTGGTGGTTGTATAGTGCCTTGTATTCTGCAGGGCGATTCAAATTCTGGACATTGCTTGTGACATGTTGCTCCTATGTCCCCCTTTTTGCGTGAACACTGGCAGTGCATGTAACACGCTGGATTCCGACACATGTGTTGTATATAACTCCCTCATTTTCAGTACCCATCGAAAATTTCCTTCTTCAAATATTTAATTATTATTAATTATTTATATTGCATAATTATTGATGTTTTAGCTTATACATTCGGTTGATTGTTATTACTTTAGCAGGAAGGAAACCCTAGTGTAATTTACTTAATTTAAAAGCCTTTCAATGGGAGTGACCTCCGAACCCCGTAGTTTCCTGGTTAGCAGTTGAAAATACATAGTTCAGTTTCATTAGTTAATATTGGCTGAAATCGGATTTATTTTTTTCTCTACGGTAGGGATTTAGTTTTGACACTAATTTAGAGGAAATAAAAAATATATTGATCTTCTTATTAATCCCAATTCAGGTGTATACAAAAACTACTTGGAATTTGTACACATTATCGTTCTATATTATGTAATGTACGATTGCATAGCTCCAGTTTTGTGATTCATTTTCTTAAAATTATAATTCATAATCGGCTTAATATATTAAAATATTTCTGAAATGGTACTTACTAGATGTTCACCCTATTTTATAATTTTGTTTTTTTAATATTTTTTTTTCTCTATTTAAATACTTTGTTTTTAGATAGAAAATATATTAAAAATTGAATGACTTGAGCTAACAAGTAGTTGTGAAACGAAGGATGCTTTTATTTTAATAAACAAAATGAAGTAATGATAATTACAATATTAATGATAATTAAATTTTTTAAGTTTTGAACTGGGTACTATCCTCCCCCACTCCTAACATGTCATATTTGTCTTTTAGCTCCATCATATTTCCTGATTGTTT